>RJWH01006615.1:0-39008 GCA_004363575.1 Solenodon paradoxus
TCCTGCAGTGAGACCCCCCTCCTGCACTGAGCCCCTGTCCTGCACTGAGCCCCCTTCCTGCATTGAGTGCCCCCACCCGTATGGGGGCCTCCACTACACACAAAGGCCTGGCTCTGGGGAGACCAAAGCTGCAGATCCAGCCCCAGGGCCACTGAAGTCTGGCCCCCCGGGGGACATCTCTCACACCCTCTCTCCAGTTGGCCTCTCTGCCCTGAGAGAGCCCACAGACCTAGAATCCTGGGAAGAGAGGGGGACTCTGTGGCCTCATCTGTTGACAGGATGTCAAGCTTCTCCAGGCTTCTCAGATCCTAGGTGGACAGCATGTGCCCTCAGGTGTCCATCAGGGTCACGTGGGCTCTTGATGATCCTGAGTCCTGTGCTGTGTGCTGCACCCAGGCGGGGTCTCAGAGACCCTGGGGCCCAGGGAGGACAAAGGTGACACGAGGTCCCTGCAGGGCTGGGTCACTGGACAGAGTTGGAGAACTGAGGGCAGGTGCACAGCCACCCCATTCCCCCCCACTCTGCTGAGAAATGACTCCCCGAATCCCCAGACCCAGAGCAGAGTGAGGGAAGGGCCAGTGCGGCCACGCTCGGGCCACGGGCGGCTGAGCAGGCGCGTTGGCTGTGGACCCCTCTCGGCTTGTCCCAGGGGCCTCAGGCCTGTCTCCCCGACTCTGAAGAGGATGGCCCAGTGGGGTGGTGCCTTGCATCACGTTTGCGACCCTGGAGCCCTCTGGGCGCAGTGAGGTGGCACACTGTCCCCGGAGCCCCAGCCCGCTGTCTGCTCCGTCCCCAGCACGCCTTTGATGGCATCCTGCAGTGGGCCATCCAGAGCATGTCCCGCCCGCTGGCCGAGGCGCCCACCTTCCCGCCCTGATCCAGGAGGCCGGCCGCTGGGAGCCCCGCACCAGGGACACCACCCCAGCCACTCCGACCTGAGGGGGACCGAGGGGGACACCCCTTATGGTGGAAGCGCCCGGTTGAGACGATGATCCATGGTTCTGGGCTTGTTGGCCTGTAAAGCCCACCGCATGCGCAGATTAAAGTCCGCCTGCGGGGTTCTGCCTGCTCTCCGGCGAGGCGCGTCTGTTCCGGGGTCGCACCCGTGTCCGGGGCTGGAGGGGGGCCCAGCTGGCTGCAAGGGAAGCCAGACAGACTGGTGAGCGAGTCTCACGGAAGTGCGGCAGCTTCCCACGCCCCGAGGCCTGGTCCCCACAGCTGAGCCCCGTGGCCTGCTGCGCTGCTCTGCGTCTCACGGGCCCTGCGCCCCCGACGGAGACCCCGTCCAGGCTGCTGCTGTCACCCCCTTCGTCACTCTGGAAGCCTTTGTGCTGCCTTCTTGGCGCCGGGGGTCTCCAGGCATAGGGCTCTGAGGGCTGTTCTGGTGGTAGGGACAGTCGAAGAGGAAGGTGACGGGTGATAGTGGAGGGTGACTGACCCGGGGAGGTATGGGAGTGGCGGTGGAAGGTCATAGCCCCCCGCAGGGTCGGGTGCCCAGGTAGGGGGCAGACAGGACAGGGACTGTGTCCTCACCCAGGGAGGGCCAGGCAGGGAGCAGCAACAGGGTCCCCAGTCAGGGTTCTGCCTCTGGGGTCAGCAGCACCCTCGGACCCTCCGCTGCCCCTCTGCCCCGCTGTCCCTCTAGGGGTGGGGCAGCGGGTCAGGCCGGGAGGGCAGAGAGCTGAACAAACAGGTGCTGGTGTTTGTGAGCCGGTGACAGCAGCCGGGTGGCAGTGGTGGGACAGCCTCGGGTGCCGAGGGGCCTGGCGCTGGGCGTGCTGGACGTGTCTGTTGTGAAGGCTGGAAACCGACGGTTCTGGGGGGCGCCCGGGGCAGGCAGAGAGCGCTTCTCTGAGCGCACTCCTCCCCTGGGGGCCCAGTCACCGTCCCCACCCCACGAGGCTGCAGTGGACGGGAGTACAGCCAGAAGCTGCTGGGTGACATGGTGGACACAGTGGCAGCAGGGGTGGTGTGATGGGGCGCCGGCCCGGCAAGGATGTCCACAGCCCCAGTCCCCAACGCAGCCCCCCATGAAATCCGCAGCCAGCGCGGCCCTGGCACCGTGGGTGTCCCCTGGGCGCACGGAGCCCGGAGACCTGCCCCAGACAGCCCTGACGGGCCTCCCGGTCACCCCGCTGGCGGGCACGTGGGTCACTGCCCTCCGGTTCGGACTCCTGTTTGTGACTTGAGCCTCTGAGATGGGCTCCTGCTGCGCCCCATCCGCCACACAGGGCCCTGCCGGGGTGCTGGCTGCGGGTCCCCAGGGACATGGGGCAGGACCGCGGCAGCCGCCCGCCCACGCTGATCCGCGTGTCTCCGGCATTTTGAAGCGTAAGAGACGAGGAGAAAGGCCCACAGCTGCCCTTGCCTCCTGCCCCGTCTGCCCTGGTGGGCTGGATCCGCCTGTCTGTCAGCAGGGCTGCCTCAGGGGCCGCCCTGCATGAGCCGGCGGTCCCGGGGGTTCCTGCCCCGCGCCCATCGGGTGCCTGTGCCGGGCAGCTCCACCTCGGGGTTTGTTCTCATCCTGGAGGCTGGAGGCCGGAGGTCGGGGTCACACTGGCCCTCTGCAGGGTATGTGGCGGCCACCTGCCCCCATGTCCTCAGGTGGCCGTCCCTCTGGGTTTCGGTGTCGTCTCGTGGAAAACACCAGACTGGCTCGGGGCCCACCACCCTCACAAACTGATGTCACTGCGTCCCCGCTGACCCGTCCCCAAACAGGTATCGTCTGATGCACAGGACTCGGGTCTGCAGCGTCAGTTTGGGGGACCCCTTGACCAAACCAGTCAGCTTCCTTGGGCTCCGAGCTTGACCTGCCGGGTCACCCAATATCTGACCAGTTCCGCACCTCCCTCAGTGGCCCCATCAGCCCAGGGGGCTCAGCCAGAGCGCCACAGCCCTCCTCCCTCCCGGGGACGTGTCCCCGCCTCCTCCTCTGGAGGCTGGCAGTGCCCACACCCGCCAGTGCTCGTGAGGCTCAGCTGTCTGGAAAGGATAGTGTCTGAGAGCAAAGGCTCTGCCTGCTGGCCCCGAGCCCTGCCGCCAGCCTTGCCGGCTCCCGCTCCGGTTTGGCCACCGTGCTGGACAGCAGCTCAGGTCAGGACATCTCGGAGCAGAGAGGAAGCCGGTGCCACAGGGATCGGAAAACGATTTCGGGACCCGACCCTGGCCAGGTGGCAGAGGTGGCCTGAAGCCGAGCTGGCCCACGAGCTTCTCAGACTGGCTGACTGGGCCTCAGAGCCCCTCTGGATGGGGGCTCCCAGCAGGGCTCTCACAGGGACAGTATTTCAGTGTGGACCAGGCCCCGGGCTCGGCCGGCCACACCTCCCACCATTTCCCTGAGGCAGCCACCTCCGTCGGGTCGCAGAGCCGCCCGCTGGACCCCGAAGAAGCCCCCTCCCCACCCCCGAGCCCGGTCGGGACTTCTCAGCTGAGGAGACGGTGTCCGGGTGTCTGGTGGCGCCCTGGGCCCTCGGCTCCCTCCGGTCTCCCCCACGCAGAGCACCCCGCGCTCTCTGGGGCCTCCTGCCGCTTGCTCGCGTCGGCTCTGCAGACAGTCGGGTGCGCGGCTGTGCTGTCCAGTGGGTGGGTGGTGACCTGTCCACACGGGGAGGGGCTGAGGGTGGGGTCCACGGCCCAGGCCCCAAACACGTCAATCAACACCTTCCCTTTCAGGGGTGGAGTTTCATTCCTCTCCTCTGGAGGTGGGCTGACTTTAGGGATTCTTTCAAGAGCTGAATCTGGTAATTTATTTTTATAAAAATGTTACTTTATTGTATACATATATTTTTTAATCAGCATTTATTGGGTGTGCCCTGGTGGAGCGGTGGTCGGGGCTGCCGCCTCCGGCCGAGCACTGTCCACACACCTCCCGAGGACCCAGGTTCCTGCCTTGGGGAGAACCAGGATAAACACCTAAGGAAAAATGAGTGTTTCCTCCTTCTCTCTCTTCTTGCCTGCCTGCCGACTCCTTCATTCCTGCCGACACTTTTCCTTTAAAAACGTGACTGGAGGAACAGTGCGCTCCGCTGCAGAAGCCGAAGCGCTCGCCATCTGAGTCCGTCAGCGTCTGATGTCACGTTGAGTCCGCCAGTTTGCACCACACAGTCACAGCGTAGAGGACATACTAACTCGCCCCCATCCCTTCTGGTCACCCCTCGTCAGGGCCCGCTGCCCAAAGCTCTGTTTTTGTGTGATGGGTTCTTTGGGGAGTTTTCTCTATGTGCCATGGGGGTGCGATCCTGTGATGGCTGACTTTCTCCTTCTGACTTTCCCCCCTGAGCACAGTCCCATCCAGGACCACCCATCTTGTTCCAAATAACAGACTTTCATCTTTTAAAAAAATCCTTTGAGTAGTATTCCGTTATCTTCTTCATCCACTCGCCCTACGTGCTTCCAGCTCCCGGTTCTGGTAAATGACGCCGCGGCGAAGCAGGGCAGAGACTCGGGAACCCGCGTCCCCGGGCACACACCCACCCACGGGATGAGGGGCATCTGGGTTTGGGCTTTTTGAGACGTCTCCGTAATGGTTGTACCAAGTTCCATCGCACCAGGAGTGTGCGGAGGTTCCTTTTCCCTAGATCGTGAATGACTCGTGTTTCCAGCCCGTGGCACGGCAGTCATTCTCGCAGCCATGCGCTCACGTCGTGGTTTGGCTTATGACCTATTTTCATTGAGAGAAAGTCCATCCCAAGCTCATCTCAAAGTCCACATTTTTCACTCTCCTTCACCTACATTTTGTGTGTGTGTGTGTGTGTGTGTGTGTGTCTTGCTGCTTTTAAGCGGGTTTCCATGTTCTAGACGTGCCTTTATTACTTCTTACAAGGCTGCTTCAGTGACGCTGAACTCTTTTAACCTGTTTTTCTGGAAAGCCGTTATCACTCCTCCGACTCTAACCAATGACCCAGCAGGGTCGAGCATTCTGGCCCGAAGTCCTCTTCTTCGGACGCTGCGAGTATTTCCCCCCAGTCCCTTCTGGCCTGTAGACCTCCTGCTGAGAAACCCGCTGCCAGTCTCATGGGGGCTCCTTTGTGTGTAATTCATTTTTCCCAAGTTGTTTGTAAGCTGTTTCTCTTTATCTTGTATTGTTATCACTTTCATCGCGAGCTGTCTTGAGTGCGTCTGCTTGTCGCTTTCTGTTGTCTGGAACTCGTGAGTGTGTGGTACGTGGAGGTCCGAGTCCTTCTCCGGTGTCTCTGCTCCCTGGAGGCCCCTGCCCAAGTCCCCGGGCAGGCTTGTGTGCCAGCGCCAGCGCCGCCCTGCTGCCGGGCTGTGTCCTCTCTCCCAGGCCCCCAGTCTCCGAGCAAAGCCCCCTGCCTCCCGCGACAGGCGTGTGCGTTCCCGCGGGCCCCACAGTGCCTGGACGGCTCCGGGTCACTGTCCCTCCTGACCACAGGGCCAGGTGTCCAGGCTACCGTCCTGGTGAACAAGCCCCTCAGCTTCCCTACACGGTCCCATGTTTTCTGCCACTTCTCCTTGCAGAGGTGCGGCCCCCAGTTCTCAGGTCCTTTTCTGGGGGTGCACGTGTCTCCAGACGGGCTTAGTGGTGCCCGTGGGAGGAGCGAACTGGGGACTTCTTAGTCCGCATGGCAGGTGTGTCTTTGCTTCCAGTGGGTAGAATGGGGCGCAAGCGTCCCCGGTGACTGGGCAGTAGCGGGGCTCCCCACCAAGGGCAGCTCTAGGCGGTGGCGAGGCCCCGTGGAGGAGCCCAGCTGGGTGCGGACGCCCCTCAGCCCCCGCGGAGACTTCGGGCCATGCAGGCCCAGCTGGGGCGCCCGTCCCTCACCTCTGACCTGGGAGCTGCGAGCTGAGATGTGGGGGCACCCTTGACACTGAAGTAGCCATGTGTGCCTTCAGCTCAGCAGGGCCAGACCATGGCCCTGGACACTTTCTCCTGGGGCCTCCGTCCCACAGTGGCCTCGGTGGCCTTTCTTTGACTCGTGACATCTCGTGTCCCTCTTACTTTTCCCAGCTAAACCCTGTGTTTTAGGAACACACACACACACACACACACACACACACACACACACACACACCTGCGATGAAACTAGAAGCAGGAAAATGGTGAACCCCGATGTCAGCACACTGGCAACCAGAGGGGACACAGGTGTCTAACTCTCTCGTGGCCCGGGCACCCTTCCCGTGGCTTCCCCACGTCGGTGCCAACGAGGCCTTGCCGGGGCCTCGCTGCTCGCTGACCTACGCCCGGCGCACGCGGTCCTTTATTCCTGAGAAAGAGAAGACACTTCCCCTGTCTTCTTTGTGTAGGATAATTACACACAACGAGAATTATGACGGTGATGCTGCTGTGGTCGCAACTCTTAGCAGGCTGGTCCTGAGGGGGCTCCATGGGTGGGAATCAGGCTGTGAGCTCAGGCCCTGTCTGGTCACGGCTCCAGGCAGAGCGAGACTTTGCCCTTGGACGGATGCCACCCGCCTCCCCGCGCCCACCGTGGAGCACTTCAGGAACACTTAAAATGTACTCATGTCTAAGTTTTTGTTACACGAACTCTGATTTTGCACATTAAAATAAACTCATATGTGGAGGTTCCCCCTTCCTCAGATCCATGTCGGCACAGCCTGTCACGTCACCAAGTGTCCTTCCCCAGCGTCCCGTGGGCTCCGCCACCGCTTGTCCTCTGCCTCCCATATCCTATTGGTCATCTCATTTCTACTGCGTGTCCAAAGGTTGTTTTTGTTTCATCGGTTCCTTTTTTTTGTCTATTAATGCTCCATCTATGAGTCAGGTCATCTGGCATCTTTCTTCTTCAGACTTTTTCCACTTACATAATTCCCTCTAGATCCCTCCACGTTGATTCTAATGACAGGGTGTCATCTCCTCTCAGGGCTGTGTCGTGTCCATGGTGTGTATGGACCACGTCTTCTCCATCCATCACTTGACACTGGGCATTCAGGTAGTTTCCAGCTCTCAGCTGTTGTGAACAGGACTTCAATAAACATGGGGGTGCATGCATCTCTGTGAATTAGGTTTTTGTATTTTGTAATTTGTGTTTTGTAAATACCAAGAAGTAGGATGGTGGGATCCTATGGGGTTTCCATCTTCAACTTTCTGAGGAGTCTCCACACTGTTCTCCGTAGGGGCTGCACCAGTTTGCTCTCCCACCCACAGTGCAGAAGTGTCCCCTTTTCTCCACGTCCTCGCCAGCATTTGTCGTCTCCAGACTTTTGGAGAATAGCCAGTCTCTCAGGTGTAAGGTGATGTCTCATTGTTGATTTAATTTCATTTCCCTGATGGCCAGCGAATAGGAGCATCATTTCATGTGCCTGTTGGCCGTCTGTGTGTCCTCTTCAGAAAAGTGTCTCCAATTCCTCCTCCCAGTTTTTGATTGGATCGTCTGTTCTTCTGTTGTTGAATTTTATGAGTTCTTTGTGTATTTTAGATGTTAAGCCTTTGTCGGAAGTATGAAATGCAAATATCCTCTCCCAGTTAGTAGGCTGTCTTTATTTTTTTTGGGGGGGTATGATTTTTTTCCACTGTGAAGACGCTCCTTAGTTTGATGTGGTCCCAGTTGTTTGTTTTTCTTTTTGTTTCCCTTGATGCTGGAGTTGAGTCCTCAAAGGACGTTTCTAAGGCTGATGCCATGGAATGATTTTCCTATGTTGTCTTTCAAGAATTTTGTGGTTCTGGTCTTATGTCCAAGTCTCTAGTCCATTTTGAGTTAATTTTTGTGAATGATGTTAGAGAGGGGTCTCGCTTCATTCTTTTGCAGGAAACTGTCCAGTTTTCCCAGCACCACTTATTGAAGAGATGTCTTTCTCCATCATATGCGTTTGGCTCCTTTGTCGTAGATTGACTGAGTGTGTGTGAGCGGGTCAGTTTCTGGTGGTTCAGTTCTGTTCCATTGCTCTGTGCCTCTGTTATTATTCCAGTGACACACCGTTTTGATCACTATTACATTGTAATATAGTTCAAAATCTGGGAGTGTAATCCCTCCAGATTCGTTCTTTTTTTTCTAGTAATTGCTTTGGCTATTTGGGTCTTTTGTTGTTCCGTACAAATTTTACTATTTTCTGTTCTATTTCCTGGAAATAAGCCAGTGGGGTTTTAATGGGGAGCTCATTAAATGTGTATATTGCTTTAGGTAAGACGATCATTTCAATGATGATGATTCTTCCCAACCATGAGCAGGGGACGCCTTTTTCCTCCTCTATTTCTTTTAAGAAGGACTTATAGTTTCCATTGTCTAGGTCTTTCATCACCTTTTTAAAGTATATTCCAAGATATCTGACTCTTTTAACTTCATTTTAAACGGCATGATTTTTGTGATTACGTTTTTTTCCGGTGTGTTGTTTGCGTTCAGGAAGGCAGCAGATTTCTGAGCATGGATTTTGTAGCCTGCCTCTTCACTGCATCCGTTCATTAGTTATGGCAGTCTTTTGACTGAACTTTTAGGGTTTTTAATATATACATAATCATACCATCGGCAAATAATGAGATTTTTACTTCTCCTTTCTAGTTGGGACTCCTTTTTTGCCTTATTGCTCTAAGACCTCTGGTACAATGTTAAATAGCAGTGGTGAGTGGACAGCCTTGCCTTGCTCCTGACCTTAGAGGAAGTGCTTATTTTCCTCCATTGCCTATGATGTTAGCCATGGATTTGTCATGTATGACCTTTATTATGTTGAGGTCTGTACCTTCCATCCCCATTTACACGGGATTTTTTAAAAAATCATAAATAGGTGTTGGATCTTGTCAAAAGCTTTCTCTGCATCCACTGGTATGATCATGTGGTTTTCCTCTCTGCTCTTGTCGATGTGCTGTGTGACTGATAGATCCACGTATGTTGAACCATCCCTGCATGCCTGGGATGATCCCACTGGATCACGATGGAGGAGCTTTCTGATGCACTGTTGATTTCGGTTTGCTAATATTTTGTTGAGAGTTTTTTGCATCTTAGGTCATTAGAGATATTGGTCTGTAATTTTCTTTCTTGGTGACATCTCTGTCAGCTTTTGGTATCAGTATGATGTGAGCCTCATAGAAAGTATTTGGGAGCGTTCCCTGTTCTTCAATATTTTGGAAGAGCTTGAGAAGAACATAGGCGCACTTCTTATTGGACCAGACCACGTATAAAGAGTCCGCAGATCACAGGGCGTCTGCTTGTTGAGTTTTCATGAGGCAAACACCTCATGAGCCACTTAGAATGGAAACACAAGCAGAATGTTACTGGTACCCCCACAAACACCGCCCCCCAACTCCTGGGCCTCCCCGACACCAGCCCTGCTCAGGAGCCCTTGCAGGATAGCACCTGTCCTCAGAGCCCTCAACCCAAAGGGACCCTCCCTCCAGCAAAAGGGTTCCCTGGGGCAAGGGAGTCTGTTTTGCTGGGTGCAAGTTCCCTCCTGAGGCACCTGGCCGGGGGCTCCCTGCTGGAGTGACTGCTCCGTGACCCCCCACTGCTCACTGCCCCCTCACACTACACCTGTGCAGTTGTCTGGGGGCCCACAGGTGTTTACTGAGCGCCATCTCCCTCTTACAGCCACTGGGACCGTCACGGCTGCCCAGACCCTCTCACCTGGAAGGGGGCTCCGAGGTGGGGGGTGCTCCCACCTGCAATGAACTTCTTTAAAATAAAGTTCCAATGGATGGACCCCCGCCTAAGATGGCAGGATTGGAGTAGCCGGTAGGAAGCTTGACCAGGGAGGGCGTTTGTGCACCTGCCCACGCCCTGCCAGAGGTGCCTGGAGATCTCTGTCCCGGGCGTCTGCCCCTGGCAGGTCTGAAGAGGAGCTCAGTAAAGGTGTCAGATGGAACAGGTGTGCAGACACAAAAGCGGCCCCAACTCCCAGGTGGCCGAGCCCGGGGCGGTCGCCGCTGCCCCGCCCCACCTGGGCCCGCCCTGCCCGCCGGGCGCCGTGACCTCCGAGGTGGCGCCGGGGGCGGGGCGGGGCGGGACGGGGCGGGACGCGAGACAGCGGCGCGCAGGGCGGCGGGAGAGCGATCGCGAGTGTGTGCCGGCGCCGCCATGGCCACCGTGGACCTGGAGAAGCTGCGGATGTCGGGGGCCGGCAAGGCCATCGGCGTGCTGACCAGTGGCGGCGACGCGCAAGGTGGGCGGGGGCGCGGGCCTGTCGCCGGCGGCGGGGCGTCGTCGGGCCGGCCCGCTGGGACCTCGCGGCGCAGGGAGGGGGCCGCATACGTGCCTCCGGCCACGGCTCGGTGCCGGGCGTGTCTGCACCGCGCTTCCGCAGGCCACGCGGAGCGAGGGGCCCGGGCTGCCGGGTCCGCGTCCCTGCTCGGGCTACCGGCCCGCCCTGCGCTGGCAGGGCCGGGCTTCCTCCGGCACGAACCGCCTGCCCGCTGCGGCTGGGCAGAGCGCGGGAGCCCCTCCGCCGGGCTGCGCCGGGGCCAGCGCCGCCTCCCCGGCCCGCGGCCGAGCCCCTGCTGGGGGTTCTCGTCAGCTAGGCCCGGCCTGCGCTCAGCCCCGGAGGGACTGACTGGCAGCCTGCCCAGGTCCTACCTGGGGTCTGCCCTTGGCGGCGCCCCTCCTGGTGGCCTGGTCTCGTCCTGACTGCCCTGTCCAGTGCCTCTGACCCAGCGGCTACCTGTAGAGCTCGGCCACATGACCACACCACACGCCCTGAACCCTAAGCTGGCCAGGAAGCGACAGGAAGGGGCCCAGTCAGCCTGCCTGCCTGCCTGTCTCCTTCAGATCAGAAAGTGGGGACATGCCCCTCAGGCCCCGGGTCCCCAGGCCCTCTGTCCCCACTCCAAAGCAGAGGAAGGGAGGCCCCGGGAGGACTCGGTGGCCGTCTGCACCCCCGCCTGGCGCAGGCCCTTCCTGCTTCAGGCTGAGCTGGCCCAGGCCTGCTGGTGGCTGGCTGCCTGTCCAGGGGCCGGGGAGGCCGGCCAGCTTGGAGGGGGGTCTGGGGAGCATCGCCCCATGCGACTGGACCACAGGGAAAGCCTTGTGTGGGAGGACAGACACCCCAGAGGGCTGCCCCCAGGGCCATGAGGACACAGGGTCCACCCCGGCTCCTGTCTTCCTGTGGAAATGCCCGCCGGGGGTGGGTTGGGGGGTGGGGCGCGGGTGGGTGTGCATTTAAGTGGGGTGCAAAGGCCGTGTGCGGCACACCCACCTGCCCCTGCACAAACCCAGCAGGACAGGGGTCAGTGGGGGTGGGGCGTGAGGGCTGGAGTGTGGCCTCTCTGCCCCTGCGGCCACACCTTCCTCCGCTGTGCCCTCCCCGAGGTCTGGCGCTCATGTGGAATGTGGCTTTGTGGCTGCGGCACTGGGCGAGGAGGACCCAGAAACTCCCCGCTTCGGGCCAGGTCCCTTGCGGAGGGAGGGGGCCTCCTGGTGGGAGCCGGCGCCTTGTTCTGCACTCCTGCCTTCCACAGCAGGCTGCCCGGAGGACCCCGCACCCCTGCGCCCCTGGCCTGACCCCTGCGCCCCCCGTGCCCTCGCCCCATCCCTGTGACCCCGCCCTGACCCTCTGTATCCCGGACTGATGCCCTGTGCCCCCGCCCCAGCTGGCAGCAGCCAGCAGTATTTTCCCCCACACCTGTGCTCTGCAGGTGGACGGTGAGCCCCAGTCCCCGCAGCGGAGGCACCTGGCCCCTCTGCAATGAGCCATCTTTATCTCAGTTTCCCCGTCTGCAGAAAGGGCAGGGGAAGGCCGGCCCCCGCCAGCCTGGAGCCCGCCGGCCTGTGGCCGCATGTCAGCAGCTCTCAGGGAGCCAGGGTGTCTGTGCAGAAGGCCTGGAGCGCCCAGGTGCGCCCCCCCACCTCCCGGGATGGCCGTACCCGGCTCGGTCACGTCAGGCCCTGTGACAGGCACCCTGCCCACCCTGCTCCGGGTCCCACTCTGTGCTGTTCCAGGAACTAACTGTGACAAAAAGGCCAGTTGGGGGCAAGGCACTGCCCCAGGCTTCGAGCGGGTTTCCTCATCGTTTCCTCTGACAAGAAGTCACGGCGCTGCCCCCTCGCCCAGGGAGGCTGGGGGTGGGGGGGTCGAGGGAGGGGCCAGGCACGGGCACCCCAGCTCCTCCTGTCACGGCCCCGGGCACGCCGGCTCCACACTCCCCTCGCTCCTGGGAGAGCGGACACGCGCGCATCCCTGAGCTGCCCTGGGCGCTCTGACGGGGCCTGGGCCTGTGCCCAGGTGAGCTTGGAGGAAGACAGGCAGACAGGTGGGCACTGCTCAGGCGTGGTGGGCGTCTGCACCGAAGCGCTGGTGTCGAGCGGGGCTCGGGAGGGAAGGCAGACGTCTCGGTCCTGCTCCCCAGCCCCTGGGGCCCCGCCTGCCTTCCCTCTCCCTCCAGCCCCGGCCCTTACTGCATCCTTGACCGGGCAGATGAGGGCCACGGGCGGAAGGATCTGGAACAGCGGCTCAGTGCCCGGGGGGTCAGGCCCAGCAGGGCCCCTGCCCGCCCCGGGTTGTGGGAGGGCGGCTGCCCCGCGTCTCCATGGACTGTTTGACCTGCAGGTATGAACGCCGCCGTCAGAGCTGTGACACGCATGGGCATTTACGTGGGCGCCAAGGTCTTCCTCATCTACGAGGTGAGTCGGGCGGCAGGTCTCTGAGTCCCGGGAGGGGAGGGCGGGGCGTGGAGGCTGGTGCCCGTGATGGGGGCTCTGGGGTGCCGTGAGGGGCCCTTCACT
This sequence comes from Solenodon paradoxus, assembly GCA_004363575.1. Classification (NCBI taxonomy): domain Eukaryota; kingdom Metazoa; phylum Chordata; class Mammalia; order Eulipotyphla; family Solenodontidae; genus Solenodon; species Solenodon paradoxus. The sequence goes on from RJWH01006615.1 coordinate 12,624, forward strand.
CTGCTTTCCCCCAGTCGGGGTGCTGTGTGTGGACCACCTTCCTGCGGGACGAGAAGCCTCAGGCCACCCCGGCGTCTCTCCCCGGAGACGGGTTCCAGCAGCCTGTGGCTGAAAGCCCAGCGCGCAGCCTCCCGGCGCCCACGCGGTGGGGCTGGCAGAGCCGGGCGGGCAAGGCCGGGCGCACAGCCGCGGGTCTGGGCTCCTGCGGGCGGTGCAGGGAGGGCGGAGGTGCTGGGCCCTGGGTGACGGCCTGCGATGTGGGCCCCCCGATGGCGTGTCTTGTGAGCCTTCAGGGCACATCTGCGAGCACTAGCAGGGCGCCCGAGCCGTGACCGTGGCCTCCGCGTTATAGCTGGGCCGGCCTGCCTCCCACGGTGGTTGTTGGCTGTTGTGGGGACCTGTCTCTCCCTGTCCCCTTGTTTCAGGGCTATGAGGGCCTCGTGGAAGGGGGCGCCAACATCAAGCAGGCCGACTGGCTCAGCGTCTCAAACATCATCCAGCTGGTGAGACCGCAGGGCCGCCACTCGTCCATGTGCATCGCGCACGACAGACAGACAGGGACCCGTGAGGACATGCGCACGGACAGACAGACAGCGACCCGTGAGGACGAGCGCACGGACAGACAGACAGACAGACAGACACCTGTGAGGACGTGCGCACGGACAGACAGACAGGGACCCGTGAAGACGAGCGCACAGACAGACAGACGGACAGACAGACAGCGACCTGTGAGGACGTGTGCACGGACAGACAGACAGACAGACAGACAGGGACCTGTGAGGACGTGCGCACGGACAGACAGCGACCCGTGAGGACGTGCGCGCCCTCTGCCGCCCGGCCCAGGCTCCGCTCTCTCTGCAGGGCGGCACCATCATTGGCAGCGCCCGCTGCAAGGCCTTCACCACGCGGGAGGGGCGCCTGGCCGCTGCCTACAACCTGGTCCAGCGTGGTGTCACTAACCTGTGTGTCATCGGCGGGGACGGCAGCCTCACAGGCGCCAACATCTTCCGCAGCGAGTGGGGCGGCCTGCTGGAGGAGCTGGTGAGGGAAGGTGGGTGTGCGAAGCCCGGCCAGCGGCGCGGAGGGTAGAACGGGGCATGCGACCTGGTGCTGGGGACTCCCAGGCAGCGCTTGCCTGGTGCTGGGCCGAGGTCATCAGTGGGAAAGCGCTCTCCTGAGGGTCTGTGCCACTTGCATTGGGCCAAAGGGCCAGGCACTCTGGACAGGGGGTGGCTCACGCGCGTCAGTGGGTGGCCACCCCATCACTCCTGGACCTGGGGTGCTGGAGGCTAGGGGCCCTGTGGTGCAAGTAGGTCGGGTCTCAGCTGTCCCCGGGGTGCGGGAGGCTGGTCTCAGCTGTCCCCGGGGTGCGGGAGGCTGGTCTCAGCTGTCCCCGGGGTGCGGGAGGCTGGTCTCAGCTGTCCCCGGGGTGCGGGAGGCTGGTCTCAGCTGGCCCCGGGGTGCGGGAGGCTGGTCTCAGCTGTCCCCGGGGTGCGGGAGGCTGGTCTCAGCTGTCCCCGGGGTGCGGGAGGCTGGTCTCAGCTGTCCCCGGTGTGCGGGAGGCTGGTCTCAGCTGGCCCCGGGGTGCGAGTGACTGAACTCAGCTACACGCCCTCCCACCCCCCCACCAGGCAGGATCGAAGCGAGCACAGCGCAGACCTACTCACATCTGAACATCGCGGGGCTGGTGGGCTCCATCGACAATGACTTCTGCGGCACCGACATGACCATCGGCACAGACTCGGCCCTGCACCGCATCATGGAGGTCATCGACGCCATCACCACCACTGCTCAGAGGTGCGCGACCCCCATCAGACCGCCCTGGGGATGGCCTGGCCAGGCTGTGGTGGTGACCTTCTCCTTAGAGCAGACCCGAGACACTGGTCAGAGAGCAAGGGGGCTTCCTTTGGCCACTCTGCTGATGGCCTGGCACCCCTGGCAGAGCACAGGCCGGGCTGTGCGAGGGTCGTTTACGCTGGCCACGAGGTCGGGCCACACCACTAGGCACTGATGCCTTCCGTCCTGTGTGCCCACAGCCACCAGAGGACCTTTGTGCTGGAGGTGATGGGCAGGCACTGCGGGTAAGGAGGACTGCACCTGCTGGAACTGGCTGGGTCACAGGAGGTGGACCTGGGGGCGGGGCTAGGAGTGGAGGCAGGGTTAGGGGTGGGGTGGGGTTAGGGCGGGGCTGGGAGTGGGTTGGGGCGGGGCTAGGGGTGGGGTGGGTTGGGCAGGACTGGGCCTGAGGATGGGGCCGGCCCGGGGCTGGGACAGGCAGCTCTGCAGCACGTGGCAGGAGGGCACTTGAGGCGTGCTGGTCGCCCGTTTGTGTGGTCTGTGGTCTGTGACCTGTGACCCGGATTCCTGAGCCTCTTTAAGCAGTTGCAGCCCCTCCTGTCCTGCTCCCCAGGTACCTGGCCCTGGTGTCCGCCCTGGCCTCCGGCGCTGACTGGCTGTTCATACCTGAGGCGCCCCCCGAGGACGGCTGGGAGAACTTCATGTGTGAGAGGCTGGGCGAGGTGAGCAGGAGGGTCTGCTGTGAGCCAACCCGGCCAGCCCGAGTCCCGGGAGGTCCTGCGTGGATTGGGAGTTCAATTCCAGCAGGTTCCTCTTTGCTCTGGGTCGACAGCATCTTCAAGTGTCCCCCAGGGGCGCCGGTGACGGGAGGGTGAGTGCTGACCTGGACGGGTGCACCTGGGCTGGCCGCGGAGGCCAGAGAAGAAGGGACACTCAGGCTCCATGTGGTCAGTTCTGACCTGAGAGAGGAGGCAGGCGTGGGGACATGGGCAAGCTAGCCGTCGGGGGTCATGTCCTCTGAGCAAGGCAGGTCACATGAGCAGTGACCCCAGCAGGAGAGGGAGGCAGCATGGTTGGGGGCACCTAGAACGGCAGTCCCGGGGCCCCTCAGGATGGAGTTGGGGGCTCTGGCACAGAATAGCTGACCTTGCTCTGGGAACCCGAGACCCTTCAGCTGGAACAGGTCGGCCCCTTGGCCAGGCCAGGGCCCCATGGACAGGAGGCTCATGGAGCAGCAGGGAGGGGCCTCAGATGGTGTGGTGAGTGCTGGGCCAGGCCTGGGAGCCGCGATGGCCCTGTGTCCCTGCCCGGCGTCGTGGGGCAGAGAGGTCACCCGGTCCGGCGTCCTGGTGTCCTGGCCCTGAGGGAGGGCTGGGCGGCCGACTTGGGTCATGAGCTTCCCTGTCTCCATGTGACTGTGGTGGCATCACCCTCATTTTTCCCTGGATACTGACCCTCCCCATTCCCCTGTGACTCTGTGTCCCTGTCCAGGGCAGGGGGAGGATCACAGCTGGTCTGGAACCTTCCCCAGTAAAGCCGAAGGCCTAGCCTGGGTGGAGCCAGAGAGAGAGGCCCTTGGGGAGTCTTTTCCCCAGGGGCCATGCAGCCCTGACCACCGAGTGGCTGGTGTTTGGCCCCTGGCTGAGCGCCCCTTGAATTTCTGGCTAAACTTGGGGCTGGGCCATCCCGGAAGTGGCCAGGACTCAGTGGGCCCAGCCTGTTTCTGCACCAACCCTCAGGCCCTCAGGCCCTCTCTAGGCTCCCCTGTGCTAGTCCCACTGTAAGAGGAGGTATCATGTTCTGCTGAGGGAGGTGCGGCTGCTCTGGGCATGTCCCTGCCCCTGCACCAGCGCCACCTTCTCCAGGCAGTCCTCCGGCCCCGGTGTCCCATCCTCCTGCTCCTAGGAGCTACTCTCCTGCATGGCTGGCTGTTTGAAGTGATCCCACAAGCGTTTGCTGGGCACGTGAAGGGCGTGAAAAGAGCCTCAGAATCCCCAGAGAGCATCTCATTTCCCTGATTAGTCCCACTGAGGCTGACACGGGCTGCTGGGCCCCCGGGGTCATGGCTGATTGTCGCACAGCCCGGGAAGGGGGGTGCCATTTGCTTCGGGGCTGCAGGGTGTCCTGGCAGCACTGGGGGTCACTCCACTTCAGGGATAAGCAAATGGGCTCAGAGGTGTCCCGGGGTGCTTGCAACACCATTTGTGTCCCTGCTTGGACAGATTCCTGGGGCACAGCAACCCAGCCCACGGGTGCCGGCTGCCGGGTTCCTGGTCCTGGGCCCCTTCCCCCTGATTACCCACCTCTAGGCCCATAGGGCGAGGGGTCTCCCAACCCCTCCAGCTCTGCTGCCACCCCCCACCCCCAGGAGGGGCAGGTCCCAGTTGCCCAGCCTCTGGGTGGCGAGCCCCACAGGCTGGGCCCCCGGGCGGGTGCGTCCGCACAGGTGTCTCTGGCGCCCGGGCCCGAGCGCTGAGCTGGTGTCTCTGACCCAGACCCGGAGCCGAGGGTCCCGACTGAACATCATCATCATTGCCGAGGGCGCCATCGACCGCAGCGGGAAGCCCATCTCATCCCGCTATGTGAAGGACGTGAGTGCGGGGCCCAGACGCTGCTCGTCCCAGACGCGGGCAGACATGGGACACCCCCACACGCGCATGCACCTCTGCACGGGGCAGGGTCTCCGGGACCCCAGCGGGTCGGGACCCCAAGGCCCGGAGGCGGGGCAGGCGAGGGTGAGGACTGGGACAGAGAAGCCTAAGGACGCCTCCCGCCTCTTCCGACAGCTGGTGGTCCAGAGACTGGGCTACGACACGCGTGTGACCGTACTGGGCCACGTGCAGAGGGGCGGGACCCCCTCGGCCTTTGACCGCATCTTGGTAGGTGGGGGCCTCCGCCGGGGGCTGTGCGGCGCGGGTGGTGCCTGCGTGGTGTGGTGGCTTCCCCCACTGCGGCTGGGTTCGTGCGTGCGCTGGGGCCTGGCCCTTTCTCTGAGGGGTCCTTGGTCTGCTGCCCACCCGCCCCCAGAGCAGCAAGATGGGCATGGAGGCCGTGATGGCGCTGCTGGAAGCCACGCCTGACACGCCGGCCTGTGTGGTCAGCCTCTCGGGGAACCAGTCCGTGCGGCTGCCCCTCATGGAGTGCGTGCAGGTGGTGAGTGCCCCCGGGTCTGGGAGTTCCGCTGCGGCCCCTCTCCCACCCCTCCCTCCAGGACCTCTCACCTTGCACAGGCCTCTGAGCCTGCCCAGGGCACAGGTGTCCCCGTGTTGCGTGAGCCGGCGCGCAGCTGTCCTGGCGTCTCCCTCCGTGGAGGGAGGGTGGCCTGGGCACATCCCGAGGCGCGGCCACTTGGGTGCTATCTGGGCGGTGGCCCAGACCTTCCGGGAGCAATGGCCTTGGACCCGGCGGGGCACATAGTGGGCAGGTGGAAGGAGGGAAAGCCGATGGGGGGGGGGGGGGCAGGAGCAGGAACACGAACAGGGGTGCGGTGAGGGCTGCGAGGCTGCTGGGGGGTTCTGGCCGGCTCTGCAGGTCTGGGGGTCCCTGCAGCTAGGGGTGCCGGTGGGGAAGAGGAGACTGGGCCTCCCAGAGCCTCCTCCGTGCCTTCCCTGCGCCCCTGCTCTGTGGCAGGTGGGGTGGTGGCTGTGGCTGTGGGGACAGACGTACATCACCCCCGTGGCTGGCTGGGCCCTGCCGGGAGACTGGGGACTGGGCGGTGACCTCCGACGGCTGCCTGCCGGCCATGGCACCGCCCTGCAGATGCAGCCCCTTGGCCAGCGCGCGCTCCTTTGCTCTCAGACTAAGGAAGTGCAGAAGGCTATGGATGAGAGACGGTTCGAAGAGGCCATCCAGCTCCGCGGCAGGTGAGCCGCGCACCCCGAGGCCGCCCGAGCCCTCACTCCTTCCAGGTGTGCCCTCCCAGCTGCTCCCAGCAGAGCACGGCCATCGTGCGAGGGTCCCTTGCCCCGCTTCCCTGGCGCTGCCTGCCCGCGGCTGACCCGACCCTCCTGTCGGGCTGCAGGACGAGAGGGCCTGGGGGTCACGTGCTGCGGGGTCGCTGCCCAGCCGAGCGAGGGGGCCGCGCCCGGGACCGGCCAACGGGGGTTTGTGCCGGGCCGGCCGGGCTGCTCTGTGCATGAGGTCTCCTTACCAGGAGCTTCGAGAACAACTGGAACATTTACAAGCTGCTGGCCCACCAGAAGGTCTCCAAGCAGAAGGTGAGGCGCGGGCCGGCGCGTGTCCTCCTTGTCGCCCGGGAAGCACGACCTCCAGCCGCCCGGCTGGTGCGCCCTCCCTCCTGTGTGGGCCCGGCCGGGGAGGAGGGAGGCTGGGCCTCTGCTGGACGGCGGGGCAGCTGGCCGCTCCACACGCGGTGACGGTGGAGTCAGACCCAAGATCTAACTCGGGATCGACGTTTGGGAACCAAGCCAGACAGCTGAAACCTCCAGGCCAGAGGGTGCCGGCGGGACTCACTCTCAAAAGCGGGAGCAAGGAAAGGGTCCCACCAAGACAGTCACGACACCGGGGCCCGGGCCAGTCTTCCCTGAAGCTGCCCGGACCAGCAGCGCCCTATCCCACCCCCGTCCCAGGTCTGGCCGCGGGCTGGTGGCTCCAGGACACACCAAGCTAAGCCACGTGTGGCCGGGGAGCACGGGCGCGGTGCGGGGAGGGGTGCCGCGTGCCGGGCCGCGGGGCCCTGGGTTGGGAAGATGTGAGGTCACCCGTTAGCAGTTCTCATGCCGACTCGGGCTTGAGGTGCTAGACCTTCGATCGGTTAAACTCCCTCCTCCACCAACGCGGCACTTCCTCAGCCTGGCGGGGGGCGCTCGTGGCCGCAGCAGCACCCCGTCTGCGCCAGGCTGCCAAGGGCTTCAGGGTGCTGGGCGCCCCTCGTCCGCTCTCCACCAGAAACTTACTCTGTCGCTCGGGAGTCGGGGGCCCAGTTCCAAAGCTGCCCGGCTGACCCCTGCGGCCCCGTCCTCCAGCCCGTCCTCACGCTTGCCTCCCCCAGACCAACTTCTCCCTGGCCGTCCTGAACGTGGGGGCCCCGGCAGCCGGCATGAACGCGGCCGTGCGCTCGGCGGTGCGCTCTGGCATCTCCCGGGGCCACACCGTGTACGTGGTGCATGACGGCTTCGAGGGCCTGGCGCAGGGCCAGGTGGGTGCGCCGCAACGCAGGCTGCTGGCCGGGCAGCAGCAGGGACGCACGGGCTCCAGCCGGGAGGGAGACAGGGCTGCGGGGCGGTCCAGGGTGGCCCCCGACAACCCTGGGCACAGCTCCCTCTGCTGTCTGGGAGGAGCGGCAGTGGCTGGCCTGCCCGAGCCCCGTCCATCCGCAGGTGCAGGAGGTTAGCTGGCATGATGTGGCGGGCTGGCTAGGGCGTGGCGGCTCCATGCTGGGGACCAAGAGGTGAGTGTGGGGTGGCACCCACGGCCGGGCATTTTGTGATGGGTCAGCTGGCTTTGGCACTGCCGGGGCCTCCAGCGCCTGCCGTCCTGCCCTGGATGCGGCTCTCCAGCCATCTCTGTCAGACCCGCATTTATAATGGCGCCTCCCTGCAGGACGCTGCCCAAGGCCCACCTGGAGAAGATCGTGGAAAACATCCGCGCCCACAACATCCAGGCCTTGCTGGTCATCGGCGGCTTCGAGGTGAGGGGCCATCATGGCACAGGTGGGTGGAGGGCCCGAGCGTGTACCTGTGCCTGCCCCCGGGAGCCGGTGTGGAGCCTGGAGGGGGCCGAGTTGCTGCTGGGTCAGTGTCCAGCTCGGGTGGGTGTAGGCGGGGCGGCGGCAGCAGTGCTGAGACGGCCGCCCCGCCCCACAGGCCTACGAGGGGGTGCTGCAGCTGGTGGAGGCACGCGGGCGCTTCGAGGAGCTGTGCATCGTCATGTGCGTCATCCCCGCCACCATCAGCAACAACGTGCCAGGCACCGACTTCAGCCTGGGCTGTGACACTGCGGTCAACGCCGCCATGGAGGTGGGCGCAGCGCCGGCCGGGACGGGGTGTGGGTCCCAGAGGGCTCCTGCAGAGCAGGCAGACCGCGGGGGTGGCCGGTGTGGCTCTCCCGAGAAGGGGTCTGTGGCCCAGCCGCAGTGTGGACGCGGGGCCACCGGGGAGCGGGACCTCCCTGCAGCCTTTCAGGTTCTCTTTGAACCCGCTGCTGTGGCTCTGCCTCGGGGGACCGCGGTGCCTTCTCTCCGCCTCCGAGAAGGGAGACGTTCTGTTCTGACGGGACCGGACGTGCTCTGATACACTTACGGCCCCCTCGTGATTTTAGTCGCGTGACCCTCCCTGTCCTTCGCCCACGGTGTGTGAGCTGCCCCTTCGGCAGAGGCGCCCTGCGCCCGGCCGTTCTGTCTGGGTCTGGCCTCTCGGCTCAGACACCGACCTGCTCGTCTTCCTTCTCGCCCTTGCCCGCCTCCTTGGTTTTATGTCACACAGGTGCCCGCGCTGTCCGAAGGGACGCCCTTGTCTGTGTGATTGGGTGGATCAGTGTGGGGGCTGGGAGCGCTCGCGCGCACGAGTGCTGGGTGCTGCCCACCCCCAGCCGCAGGCTGCCGAGTCACACCAAGCAGGCGGCTCCTCCAGATGCGGGCGCTCGCCCCGTCCGACTGGCCCGTGTGGGCCAGCACCTGCCGCCTGCGGCCCGTGCCGCTCTGGCCTTGAGCCACGGACAGCCGGACAGTCACACCCACCGTCTAGCGTGGGGCCGCGCCGTGGAGGCGCACGGCTCTGGCGGCCTCTGCCCCGCAACTCTGAGGAGGCTGGGTCTGCGCGGCAGCTCCGTGCCCCCCGGGAGGCCTGACGCTCGTCCCCCACAGAGCTGTGACCGCATCAAGCAGTCGGCCTCGGGGACCAAGCGCCGCGTCTTCATCGTGGAGACCATGGGCGGTTACTGCGGCTATCTGGCCACTGTCACCGGCATTGCCGTGGGGGCCGATGCCGCCTACGTCTTTGAGGACCCTTTCAACATCCACGACCTGAAGGTGAGCTGCGCCCTGGCCCGTCTCCCGCGCAGACCCCCAGTGGGGCCGAGGGGGCCTCCCACACACGTGGGGCTGTCAGCCCCGCAGGCTGGGGGCGCCCTGCCCGTGGGGGACGCAGCCCCGAGCTGGGCTCCCGCCCCCAGTGTCCGGCCCGTGTCCACGCTGACTCGCGGGGCCTCACGCCCTGCACCATCTCCCAGGCCTCGGCAGCCTCCTGCCCACGGGGCCCACCCGGTCCCGGCCGGCCTGAGGGCTAGTCGGGGCTACTCTTCCTGGGCGGCCTCCGGGCTGCGGTGCTCGGGGCTGGTGGTCGCCGGCTCCCGCCCGCTGCACGTCTACCCTGCAGATTAACGTGGAGCACATGACAGAGAAGATGAAGACGGAGATCCAGCGGGGCCTGGTGCTGCGGTGAGGGGCGGGCTGCCGGGGCGGGACCCCCGTGGGGGCGGGGCTGCCGGCAGCTGGGTGGGGGGCACCGCTCACAGCCCCCTCCCCCGGCAGAAACGAGAAGTGTCACGATCACTACACCACCGAGTTTCTCTTCAACCTGTACTCCTCCGAGGGCAAGGGCGTCTTCGACTGTAGGACCAACGTCCTGGGCCACCTGCAGCAGGTGGGCACCACCCAGGCTCCCGGGAGGCCGAGTGGGCGGCAGGCGGGAAGCAAGGGCCCACGGACACCCCCCACCCCCGTGACTCGGCAGCCCGTCGCCCGACCTCCGGAGGGGCCTTTGAGGCTGGCTTTGGGGTGGAGAAAGGGGCTGTAGGCAGAGCGAACCCGCGGGAGTACTCGCCTGAGGCCATGTGGGATCAGGTTTTAGGACCCCTCTCCCAACCCCCATGCTGCTTCCAGGGCGGGGCGCCAACCCCCTTCGACCGCAACTACGGCACCAAGCTGGGCGTGAAGGCCATGCTCTGGATGTCGGAGAAGCTGCCGTCCGTCTACCGCAACGGTGCGGGGGTGCCCGGGCTGGGGCCCTCTGCGGGGTGGGCGGCGGGGCGGCGGCACAGGTCTGTCTGCGTCCACAGGGCGAGTGTTTGCCAACGCGCCTGACTCGGCCTGCGTCATTGGTCTGAAGAAGAAGGCCGTGGCCTTCAGTCCCGTCACCGAGCTCAAGAAGGACACTGACTTTGAGTGAGTCCCTGGGGGAGAACCCCGCTGACCGGTCCCTGCTCCTCCTCCTCCGATGGGCAGGGGTAGGGTGAGGTAGGGTGCGGTGAGGGCCCAGGGCTGTCCACTCCGGGCACCGGCGGGTCTGTGAGCCCCATCCACACCCTCGGGGTGGGCCCAGCCGGCGCAGGGCTGGGGCAGCGCTGGGTGCAGCCGGGAGCTGCCGAGCGAGCCCCGCCTGCCCGCCGGCCCGCAGGCACCGCATGCCCCGGGAGCAGTGGTGGCTGCACCTGAGGCTCATGCTGAAGATGCTGGCGCACTACCGCATCAGCATGGAGGACTACGTGTCGGGGGAGCTGGAGCACGTCACCCGCCGCAGCCTGAGCGTCGACACGGGGTTCTGAGCCCGCCGGCGCAGGAGGCCGTGCACACCGCTCTGCGGACGCTCCTCTGGGACAGCGCTGGGGTGTCCACATGGAGCCCCGTGGCCCTGGGCCTCTGCCCTGGGGCCCCTCCCGCCTGCCCTTGGGGCCAGCTGGCATCTGTCCGCAGGCCGCCAGCCCCGCCCCACCGTGCACTGGCCACCTTTTCTAGAAATAAAATAAATGCGGTCAGCTGTGGGGAATGCAACCTGGGAGCAGGGGTGGGCAGGCCCCGTAGCTCACAGTTGGGCTGGTCACCCCAAATCCTTTCCTGAGGGCCGCTGGCCTGACCACCGGTCTCCGGAATTTCTGAGCTGGTTCCAGGCCTGGAAGGGCCCCCCGGGCTCAGCTGGGGCTGAGGTCTTGACGCAGAGCCAAGGATCCCGGTGGGCAGCTGCTCTGTCCCCAGGGACCCCAGGGGTGGGAAGGTGGCCCAGATCCAGGCCTGTGGCAGTGACAGGAAGGATGGCAGGCTAGGCTTGGACCACGGGACCTGTCAGGCGGAGTCCCTGGGTCTGCTATCCCCCGGGAGGCAGTACGGGTTTTCTCAACCCTCCCCCGAGTCGTGCTCAGACAACTCCTTGAGGTCTCAGTGGCTGGAGTGCGAGTAGCCCAGTGGCCCTCTGCTCGGGGACAGGCGCCCTTCCCAGTGGCCCGTGGACGGAGCCACTTCTTGGACGCAGGACTGGGCCGCAGGGCCTGGGATCTGGGCTCAGGAAGGAGGCGGCTTGGCCCTGCTCCGAGAATGTGGAGGCCCGTGCGTGTGTGTGCGCGTGGGTGCACACGTGTGTGGGTGTGGGTTGCAGAGCAGGAGAATCTGCTGCCCAGCAGAGCCCCGTGCTCTGGGGCACTCAGTTCGGCACAGGCCTGTCTGGTCACCGGGAGGTGAGTGTTCTGGCCAGGAGGGGCCCTGGTTGGGGACACAGTCAGCCTGTCCCACGTCAGATCAGGTCTGGGCATCGGGGAGCAGAGCGCCTTGGCTGTCCCATGTGTGGGGACCTGTGCACAGGCTGCTGGTTGGCAGCAACTCCGAGGGGAGGGGGCAGGCACCCGCCCCCTCGACCACACCGCCCAGCGCTTCGGGTTGAGCGACGTCTGGGTCTGTCCTCTGCTCGTGGGGACCCTGTGTCAGCCAGTGTCTGCCGCTCTGCTCAGAAACTGCGCCTGGGTCGCCTGAGGAACAGCACGCGGGGCACGCTGGGTGTCCTGGTGATGACCAGAGGCCATGGGCTCCCAGCCAGGGTGGACTTGCTCTGACCTGAGTCCCGCTTGATGGCTTAAAAGGACACCAAGCGAGCGGCCAGGAGGGTCCTAGGCCACCAACATCAGCCCTGACTTGGGGCGCGCTTGGAGGTCTGAGGCCGGCGGCAGGCACTGACCCCGACGGGTGGGCCCACTGTGGGTCCGGGGACATGAGGGCTGGGATGTGAGACCAGGCCAACTTGTTCCACAAAGACAAGGCTTTATTGTGCCCACGGCCCAGAGGTGCAGGAGACACAGGCAGAGCGTCCTCGCTGTCCGTGTTCACTGGCTCCCGGCCGCATCCCGAGAACAGGCCGCCCTGCCGGGCCGAGTCATCACCCCAGCAGGAGGCAGCCCTGTGGGGGCCGCATCTCTGCCCCTGCACCTGCCCCCGCGGGGCTGCCGTGGCCTGGGCAGCCCTCGCCCCCCCGGTGTCCTCAGCTCGCATGGGGCGGCCACTACAGACCTGGTCTCACCCATCTGGGGAGATGGCAGAGGGCTGCCCACCCTCCCCTCTGGAGGCGCCTTAGCTTTGGGGGCACCAGGAAGGCCCCCGGGGTGCAGGCACCAAGGCAAGGCCTCCGTCTCTTCCCAGCGGGGTGACTAGCTGGTGCTTCCAGGGCTCCTCGCCCGCCACAGCCTCACCTGGCTGCCTGCATCTGTCACGGCTGCGGCCACCGCAGCCCAGCTGCACACACGCAGACTCCTCACAGGCCGGGGAGCCGCTGTCTCGGCCACATCCAAACGGCCGTGCCCGGACGCGTCTGCTGAGCGAGCGCTAGGGCAGCCTGGCTGAGGCGCCAGCTCCGAGTCTGCAGTGTGGCAATGCCTCTGACCTCGGACCAGCCGGCCGTGCTGGCCCCCGAGTGTGTCTGCCCCGGGTCAGACTGCGGAGAAGGCGCTGAGCCACCGCGCGGGGAGCCGGCCACTCTGTCCTCCAGTGGAGGGCACGCAGAGGGTCTGCCTGCCTGGTCGGCCACAGTGCGGGGCTTTCGGGAAGCAGCGGCTTCCTACAGGCCCGAGGGCTGTGCTGGTGTCCGCACGGCCAAGCGGGCCTGGCAGGGGCGGTCACTGCACATCCTCCTGCGAATCCTCCTTGTGCAGGGCCTGGAGCCGGCTGACCACGGCCTGGTGGGTGGCCTCCAGTCCCTCGGCGTCCAGCTCCCCCAGCAGCAGCAGGACAGCGCCCAGGATGTTGTCCTGGAGCAGAGTGACAGCTGAGCACCACGCCTGGCCCGGCCCGTACCACCTGGGGCCCCTGGCCTGCAGCGCCCCCCGCACAGGGAGCTCAGTACCTGCGGGCCTTGCGCACAGGCCTGCGGCACTCGGCCTCGGCCACGCGCCAGGACGGCTCTCAGAAACATGTCTCGAACACGTGTTTTCCGCATCCCCTGGCAGCTCAGAGAAGGCTGCCGGGACACTTAGGCCCCTCAGGTCTGAAGATGACCCAGCAAAGGCTTCCTGGTACCACCAGCTCAGCGGCCGGCCCCCGCAGCCGCGCTCCTGGCTCCCAGTCCCCGCCCATCTCGCCGCTGTGCCCCAGGCCCCCCGCACCTGCAGCTGCCCTCCTGCTCAGCCCGGGTGCCGTCTGCAGCAGCCCAGGAGGCAGCCATGGCCTGACTGCCACACTCACCCTGTTCCTGAGACTGCTCGCAGCCGCTTCCCTGGAGAAGGAGGGAAGCTGGTTGTGAGACAGGGGCTTCGGGCAGAGCTGCCCCTGGAGGCTGCTGGAGAGGGGACAGTGCAGGGAGGCGTGGCTGGGTAGGACTGTGGCCCGGCATGGGGGCACAGCTCCCCGCTCCCAGGCCCGCCCAGGGCTGGGCACTAGCACAAATGGCCCCTGACCAGCACACTACAGAACCACCTCTGCCCGGTGCCTGGAAACCACCCCGCCTCCCAGCCTCCAGGCTGCCGGCTCGTTGAGCACTGGTCAGGGGCCCTCAGTGCCCACACCCCATGTTCAGGCTGCTGGCCCATGAGGACCGCTCCACGAGCACTGCCCTGCCGAGTCTACTCTTGGACACGTGGCTGAACGGGGCTGGGGTCCTGGGGCAGCTCCCCCCCACCCAAGGAGACCCCGGGACCCCTGGGCACACCTGGCCTCCTCGCTGCAGCTCAGTGGGTCCCCAGAGGCCTCGGAGCTCAGGGTGCAGGACAGCGTGGGCTGGCCATTCCCCAGGCCCTTTCTGCCAGGGGCTGAGACCTCCTCTCCCTCCATCAGCGCTCGGGACAGCTCCTCCTCGGTCACAGCTATGGGGAGGACGCGGCGGCATCGGTGGTCTCCCCAGCACAGCTCCGTGAGCACGGCGTCACCACTGACCACTGCGGTGTCTGGGGCTGTCCCCACAGTCACAGTCTAGTCCCACCTGGCAGCTGGGCGGAAGCACTGCCGGTGCTGTATTGTCACTGTAGTGACAATTGTCACTACACTGCAGCATTAGCCACCAGAACCAATTCTCACACAAGCCCAAACTAGGTGGAATTTCAAAAGGCAGGTGCACTGTGCTGATTCCATTTCCCCACCGGGGGCTCCCCCAAGTGCTGCTGGTCCGGAGGATACGGTGACACCTGGCAAAGACTGGGAGCCAGCACACAGGACAAGGCGACCCCTGGAGATGGGCCACAGACGGGAGGAGTGGCTGCGCCCAGCCCCAGCCCCAGGACCCATGACCAGTGGGGCACCTAGGGTTGCCTTCTGACCGCTCGCTGCCCACACCTGGGCTCTGGGGCCCCACATGGGCCACAGGCCGTGGTGGCAGCAGCTGCGGTCACCTACCCTGGTTGTCCAGCTTCTGCAGGCGCGGCAGGGCGCGCAGCACGGCCATGCGGTAGCGGTGCGGGTCGGCGCCGCAGCACGGGTTCTCGGCCAGCCAGAGCACGCGCAGGCGCGGCAGGCCCTGCAGGTGGGCCAGCTCGGCCAGGCTGGGGATGCAGTTCTTGCGCACGTACAGCTCGCTCAGCTGCTGGCACTGGCTCACGGGCTCCAGCGTCGAGACGCTGTTGACACTGCAGGGACAGCGCCATGGACACCAGCACGAGGGGCACAGAGGGGCGCCCCGTGCCCACTGTCCAGAGAAAGCACCGGGTCTGTGGGCCACCTTGCCCAAGGAGGGCGCAGTCGGCTGCAGCAAGCCAAGGTCAACGACCCAAGTCGGTGGGATCTGGGGGGTCTGGGGCTGAGGCTGCCAGCGGGCCCAACTGCTATGACCCTTCGCCTTCCTCCCTGCTGGGACCGGGACTCCTGCTGCCCGCAGGGCCTGTGCTCAGAGAGGCCAGAGACTTGCCCCGAATCACTCTGATGGCCACACGAGACGGGCACCTGGCACAGGGACGACAGTGGCTGTGTGGTGTGCCCGTCACTAGGAGACTGTGCCCACAGAGCTGACAACGGGTGGGCAGGGGGTGGGCAGGGACACTGGGCACATGCAAGGTGGACAACCCTGCCCCTCCATTCCAGGCAGGCCCAGGAGGGACGTGAAGCCCCAGTGACAGGGCGGCGCAGCCCTGGTACCTGAGAGTGACCACCTCCAGGCTGGGCATGTCCCGGCATATGGAGATCTGGGGAGGAAAAGCGTGAGGCAGACAGGGCTGGGCTCTGGCACGGCCACACTCCGCTGCCCCCAGAGAAACATGCGGGCACAGGCCCTGTCCAGACCTCGGGGGGCTCCCCAGGGCTCCGTGTGTGCTGCTGCAGCCTGGGGGGGGGGCGGGGGCGATCCCTAGAACAAAACCTTAGTGTCGCCATCACATACTGCCGGCAGAACTGCCCATGAAACTAGATTCTCTGGTGTTCGAATTCATCTTGAAGTTGATGAGGAACCTGGGGCCAGAGAACCTGTTTTCACTGACAGTTCTGCATGACAAGAACTGCTAAATGAGCAAAGTTCCCTGTTAGGGGCTGAGTGAATCGGTGAGCTTCTGTTCATTGAACAGTTCTCTTGGGGAGGAGGCTAAAACTGTGGTCAGGGAGCATTTGGAGGTCAGCGTAATACTTACATCGGTGAGGTGGCTGCCCCTGGGGAAAGAATAGATAAAAGCATGAAAAGAAACATTGCAAAGATGACAGGCAGATGTCTCCGCACACTCCATGCCTCAGCAGTGCAGAGCAACTGGCTTGGACGTCAACAGTTGTTTCCTGTCCGCTTTCCACTCAACTCCTATGCTTGGTGCCCGAGGGGCAGTTCTCAGCCCAGAGGTGGGCGTCTGGAGGTCAGAGATTTGCTCAGGCCCCAGGCTGTGGCAGGGAGGAAATCTCCCACTGCTCTAAGTAGACAAGGAGTCTTTGTAACCCACCAGTTCAAACACCCAACATGCAACTCTGAAATCAACTTTGAAAAGGCTGAAACAATGTTGCTTCTTCAGCTTAGAGACCTGCTCTTATGCCTGGAGACCTGATCACCACCAAATTCAAGTGCTACTGAGAGGAGATGACGGGGGTATTGAGGCCAAATACCAAATGCCAGGAAGGGCCTCCTGGCAAGCAGGCAGAGCCGGCTTGCTGCACTGCTGGCCCGCTGACACAGCTGGGGCAGGTCTGTTCTTGGCTGAGCGTCCCTCCCCACCTGGACTTTGGGTCCTGTGCCCAGGGGTGGAGCCAGCCCCCCAGGTCCCCAGAACATTGGCAGGAATTGGAGAAACACTTCTGGTCTTTTCTTGACCCAGATCCCATCCTGTCACCTCCCAAACAGTGACACCTGGGGATAGTCCTTGCCCCCAGGATTTAATTACAAAAATATCTACTGAATTTTTACTTCAGAGTCTCCGTTCTCTTTCCCTCTAGAAATGGAACTAGTCATTGACTGGAAGACTTGCCTCCCGATGACCTTTGTCAGTCTCAGAAGTGACTGTCCACAGAGGGATCCCCTGCCCGACTGAAGCTGTCTGCAAGGCCAGCAACTAGACAGGACATCCCAACCACTTCAAGCAGGGAGAGCAAGTTTGGAGCCTGTGTCGGAAACCCCACCACTCAAGGGCAGGTGAAAATTCTGGGGTCACCCTCACCAAAGGTCACCTGAGCTTGTGGCAGCGTCTCCAAGAGGCTGTGGGCCCCTGGGGCCTCAGCCCACTTGGGGCAGAGGGCAGAAAGGCCGAGCCGGGAGGTGCCTCCCTCCACCTCGTGTAACTTTCTGGGCTCTTCTGGTGACCCTTCCCAGCCCTGGGCCCGGGCTGGAGGTGCAGGGCGGGGGTCGTGTCCGGGGGGCGGCGGTGCAGGGCCGGGCGGCTCTGTCCCAGAGTGCAAGGGGGCAAGGACGGGGAGGCCGCCGGCCGGGGATCTCACCAGCAGTTGAGCTTCCGCACGCTGTGCAGCTCCGAGGCCTTGGCCCGAGACAGGACCATCTTCCGCGTCAGCTTCATGGTGGCGCGGCCGCCGGGCCCCCGGCAGGGTCCGACCAGACTGTTAGGAGGCGGATTTCCGCTCAGCAGCGGCGCGTCTCCAGGGGCGGGGCTAACGTCGTCAGGGGCGGATCCCACGAGTTTATTGGCCCTAATGAAGGGAGAGGCGGCGCAAGCGCAGTGCGGCCGCCAGGACATCCGCTCGGCGTGTTGACTCCGCTCCGCGAGCCGGGCGCTGGGCACTGCGCATGCGCAGCGTGCGTAAGCCGGGCTCCGACGCAAGTCTGCTGCGACTCGGCTGAACCCCGCCCTGGCTTCCGCCCTGGCTTCCGCCCTGGCTCGACTGAGGTCGCGAAGCCCCCGCCCCGGTCCGGATCTCCAGCCTGACTGTCAGCTCCGCAGTCTTAACCACAGCGCCAGGGTCTGGCTGCAAACCCCGGTGCCATCCTTGAGCCCCAGCCCAGAGCATGGAGGTGATGCTGTCACCTGCCCAGAATTGCAAGGAGGTGGACTGTTGACGTTACACCTGCAGAGCAATCCTAGGGCGTGTTGGCGTGTTGGCTCGCTCCCTTCCAGCGTCCAGGAGGGAGGCAGCCGCCACGTGCGCGCGACGGGTGATGCTGCACGCGACCTGAAGACTGCGTTCGGGACATCACACCTGCGCCGGGCAGGGCCAAGCCTTAGTCGGGCCCCTCTGAGCCCGCTTTCCACCAGGCTCCGGCCTGTCTCAGTCAGTCATCCTCTTCATCTGATGACATGAGCAGGAAGCCGACCCTCAAAGTCCAGTAGTTCCATCCACTGGCCTGGCCCCTCAGTCATCTCCTTGTCTGCATGTCCCCACTGGTCCTGCCTTTGGAGCCCAGCCCAGTTGCTCATCCCTAAGCAGTCGTCTTAAAATCTTACCGTTTTAACAAGAAGAGCATTTTTTTCAGCAGAGGCCTAAGATGACTTTCCCAGGATGTCAGCGACATCCGAAGCTTACAGCACCCTGGGACTTGCGGAGGACCTGCCTGTGCAAAGGACCGTAGCCTGGCGAGTGGTCGTGACAGTGCAGGAGAGTGGGGGTTTGCTGTGGGACCGCCCTCCCACCATACCACCACCTGCATTGTGAAGAAAATACTGGGAATTCTAACAAAGACAGACATTTCCACCGCAGTTTAGCGGTTTTCTCTTTTGTCCTATGTGGGGTTTGTGGGCATGGGCGCTGGGAGGGGTGAGCAGAGACTTTGCCTCTGCCCCCTCGGGCACCTGGGAGGTGGCCCCAGCAGTGTGGGAGCCTCCTCAGGCAACAGCATTTCAGCGGCCGTGGTCTGGGAGGAGGAAAGGAGACTCACCGTAGTGCCCGTTAGAGCTCTCAGGAGGGGGCACTGGCTTTAGGATCGGCTTCCTGGGCACCTGTTGAGTACTCTGGAAGCCATGGTTTGGGTGGTGGCCTCTGGGGACACTTAAGTCAGTCACGGGGTACGGCGTTCAAGCTGGCATGCGGAGGGGTGCTCGGCACACAGAGGTTGTGCAGGTGATGGGGCGTTGGGCAGAGCGGTGTGGAACCCCATGGCCTGCCCAGGCAGGTCGGGGACGGGAATTCAGGGTGTGCAGCGTGTCAGCGTGGAGGAACCTCTGGGGAGCAAGATCGCTCCTCTGCTGAAGGCCAGGGTCCGGCAGGCAGCCACCAAGGGGAAGAGGGGACAGGAGCCTCGCCCTCCAGAGTCCCTTTGTGATGACGCCTTCCTGATGCGCCACTGCCAGGCGAGAGAGGACAGGGGTGCTGAGTCATCTGCATCCTCAGCACTTCTCAGGCCCTTATGGAAGGAAAAAGAGAACCCCTTCGTCTGGAGGCTCCTCACAGTACCCACCTGGCATCCCTGACCTGCTCCCCCAACCCGGCCTCCAGAACTGGGTGCCCAGCCCCCAGGGTCCTGTGTCGCCCAGAGGGCAGCATAGAGACCCTCCCTCCTACTCCTCCAGGTTTCTACCTCCCCGCAGTTGCGTGAAGTTGTTTCGCAAGCATGTGCTATTTCATAACTCAGAGGGCTTTGTTTTGCTTTGCTGATGACCCCAGCAAGCAGAATCACACCCTATCTTGTCTTAAGCCAGCGTGAACCCCAGAAGCATGGCAGGGTCCAGGGAGGGGCGCTGAGGAGGTGTGAGTGGGGAGGATCACGCCCTGCTACCAGGCCGGCCACGGTCTCCCCTCCACACACCCAGAGACTCCCCTCTCATGGTCCCCAGGGTTCCTTCCCCATGGGGACACCCTGGCTCCCTGTGGGCTGGTTTCCCTTCCTCTCCCCCTCCCCACCCCTCCCCTCCTCATCCCGCACCTCCAAATGCCAGCTGACCAGTCCTGATGAGCGTAGCAGTCCAGTCTGGTCCCTCTTGCAGGTGGCCTTTCCCTGCACACACCTGTCTCCTCCCTGCCTCCCCTTGCAGCCAGGGCCTGGGCCCTGTAGGTGTGGGAGGTGCTGCCTTGCAGACATGGGTGGACCTGCTCCCTTTCCTGCAGCTCTGAATGCTCCCCCAGACTGGCCACCCACAGCAGTCAGGCCTGGAAGGTTTGGGCTTGGGAGTGGACCAAGCAGAGGGCCCTGTGGGTGGGGCCAGCCTTTTCCAGTCCTGTCCCCAGCTAACTAGGTCACCCCTGGAGTGACTGTCCTCAGCCTCAGAGCTCCCTGCGGGATTGAGATTGGCGGGATCAGCTGTGGGGTCCTGCTCCTGTGTGCACAGCTGGAACACAGTTGGGGCTCTGGGCTGGCTCCCTGAAATGGGGACCCTCTTCGGCGGCCCTCAGTCCCGGTGACCTGATGCGGAGGAGGGTGAGCTGAGACACACTGATGAGATGTGAGGTCCGCCCAGAAAGAACTGACGGAGAGAGCCGTGCGGGCAGGGACACACGGCCAGTTTATTAAAAGCAGAAACAGAGAGTTGAAGCTCCCTGCGGGAGGGAAAGTTCCATCGGGAAGGTGCACGCGCGCGTGTGTGTCCTGTGCTGCCCGCCTCTCGCTCAGACGAGACAGATTCTTGTGTATACATAACGGCGGGGGCTTCTCCCTTTGTGGGTGTGTTTAGTTACCTGGCCTGATTATCTAGGGGTGTGTCCTAGGCACCCAAGGCACAGGTGGGGTCCTGACTCTTTGGGGTGCTTGCCCTTAGAAGTCTCAGGTTTCCCTAGTTAGTTGGTTTTCCACGCATGCATCTGCAGACTGCCCTAGAGCTTTGAAGCTATGCTGTCCCCGCATCCCCTGACTCAGCCTGCCATCGGGCTCCCATGGGGCCGTTGGTGGCAGCAAAGGAGCACCCCAACCCCACAACAGACCTTTGTCCTTTGCAGGTTCTGAGGGCTGGGAGTCTGGGAACAACTGGGCTGGGCAGCCTGACTGGTCTCTGATGAGCTGAGCTGGGTCTTTAAGCTCACCCACGTGGCTATGGGCTGGAAGCTTCTCACTGCATGCCCTCTGCGGGGCTGCTCGCTGGCTTTCCCAGCAAGCGGTGTGGGAAGGAGGGAGGATAGAGGGAGAGGAGAGGGAGGGAGGAGGATGGGAGGAGGGAGGGAGGGAAGAGGGACAGCGGGAGGGAGGGAAGGGGAGAAGGAAGGAGGGAGGAGGGTGGAGGGAAGGATGGAAGAGGGAAGGCGGGGAGGGAGGAGGACCACAGCGCAGACCGGAGACTGAGCAGTCTGCTGGGTCCTCCGAGTGAATGGCCAGGTGTCCCTGGCCCAAGACAGCCAGCTGATCGGTGTCCTGGGCCCAGCACACAAGCCTGGGCTGCCATAGTGGTGGGCCACGGAGCCGTGGCTTGGGGCACGGCAGGCTGTGCACAGGTGTCCTGACCACTGTCACCCCCTCATGCCAGGGCCACTAGGGGGCAGCTCCTAGATGGCCAAGGCTCAACATTGTAGGAACCAAAAGCCGGTGGCTTTCTGGCGCCCCAAAAGCAGAAGCGGCGGGCACCGGAGCAGAAGTGGAGGGAGTGTTGGCCCGGGTTGATATGATGGTTTCACCAACCCGTAAGTCAGCCACTGTCCTCAGGTGCACCTGTGCAGAGGTCAGAAGTCAGGTGCTCCTCCAGCCCCACATTCCCAGGAGTCCCCGAGGCCTGGTAGGCATGGGCAGGGGCACGGGGCGCCTCCACAGTGAGCAGGGGTGACCTTGATCCACCACATCCGCACGTCTCAAGGTCACCAGGTGCAAGCGCCACCTCTTCACGGCAGCCGTGAGGCCAGTGAGGGCAGCCCGTGGGGCTCGGGGCAGTGGGGTGGACTAGTCCTTGGTGGGGCTGCAAAGGAGAGAGTTGGGAGCAGTGGGCACAGACGTCCCCCAGGGAAATGGGCCACAGTGCGGACAGTGGGTTATGTCACTTTAGCCACCACCAGGGCGGCCGAGGTGGACAGCCGGGGAGGGAAATGGCTGTGCTGATTGAGGACCCTCAACTCTGTCCTTAGCCCCTCTAGCGTCCCCGGCCAGGGGGCAGGAGGGGCCCTGGTGGCAGGGACAGAGATCAGCACACGCCAGCCTCGGAGCAGGACGCAGTGCCTCACAGCACATGCGCATCGTGTGGAGTCTCTCTCGGCCCTCAGCCAGCACTTCTGTCTGGGTTCTCAGGGGACACGGTGTCAGGCCAAGGGACCCCGTGCAGAGGCCAAACGCCTAGTGCCCAACTCTGTCCCCTCCTCTTGCTGGCCACCACGCCTCCCTGTGGTCCTCAAAGCTGGGCTTGTCTGCGCCTAAGGCCGGGTGCTGCCTCCCTGGCCAGAGGCCTGGACCAGTGTCCAGGCACCTGTCACTTTGTCCAGGCCTGCCTGAGAGGCCCAGATCCTCCTGCTCTTCTGTCACTGTGTCTGTTCCCACCCAGGTGGTCTCCCGAGCCCCGAGCCCTGAAATGGGGACTGATGCAGGCAAATGAAGGTCTGCAGGTGCTGCGGGGTTCCCGCAGAGCGTCTGGGTAAGTCTGAGGGTTGTGAGGGCTGCAGACAGATGTGGGGGCTCAGCGGGGGGGAAGAGTGTGTGGCCGTGAGCCCCGCTTTGTAGCCGATGGTGACGCCCGCGCCCATGTCTCACCCCACAGCAAACCCATCTGCCTGCAGAACCGCCTGCATTTGCCTTTATTCAGCGTCCTGCGAGATGTGCAAGCAGGGGGCATTCGAGCCCAGTCACTGTCACCAGAGTGCCACCTGTTACGAATCCATGGGCCTATCTGCACACGCAGCCGCGACGCCCCACTGGGAAACTCTGGGGTCCTTAACAGCCTGGGGATGCAGAGATGAACTGGCGAAGGACAGGGTCCCTGCAGGAAGCCCACCTCCCTCTGTGCTCTTCCTGCCCGCCCGTCTGTCCGTTTTCCTAAATGTCTGACAGACGAGGCCACAGCCTTCCATTCAGAGCTGAGTGGCTCCAGCAAGCCCCTGGGCCTGTGCAGCCCGGCGCTCTGCCCTCTGGCTTGAGCGGGCAGGTCTCAGCCCCTGCAGGAGCGGGCTGCCGGGCTGCCGACTCCCCCGCGGTGTCCTTGCTCCTGACCCCGGCCCGCAGCCTGCTGTGAGGCCCTGGGGCATAGCTCCTGCGTCTGAACGCCAGTGGACACTGCACCAGGACCAGCTCCGCTGTGTGTCACCACCAAACGCACTTTTCCTTTCACAGGAAGGACGTTTCATAACCGTGTCTTGTGAAACATGTGATTCTCTGCTAGAAGGGAAGGAGCCGCGCCGGGGCAGGCAGACACGGCCACATGGGCAGAGGCTGTTTCATGGGCTCCCTCACCTCCATGACGGCCCCCCGGAAAGGCCCAGCAGCGGCGTGGCTGCGGGTCTGACAGCGGTCATTGCTGTCTCCTGCAACGCTGACCGCCCCGCATGTGCAAAGCCCACAGGGCGGCTCTGGGCTGGGCATCCAGGAAAGGGCTCTGGACAAGGGTGTGGGCACAGCTAATCACCCCTGTTATGGGGCAGGGGGGCTGCTTCCTTTGCTGATAACCTAGTTGGCTCAGGTGCCAGGGGCTGCCGGACACCTGCTGGGTGGGCGTGGGGATACAGCTGCGGGCCACCGCGTTCTTTCCCTCCTGGTGCCACTGCCCCCCACTGCCCCCACTGCACTCCAAGGCAGATCAGGGTGCCCTGAGAAACCCACTAAGCACTGCCCTTTGGGGGCTCCGACACCGTCCTCAATGTAGAGCCCGCTTTTGGGTGGTGACATGCAGGACCCCTGCAGCACTGCCAGCAGGTTGTTTTGTGGAGAAGGACAGATGAGCGTTCTGCAGGAGGCGGCTCGAGGCAGGGGTCTGAAAACTAGTTCCTCACACCAAGGAGCGGGTGGCCGGTGTCCCTTGTCCATCCCCCCCTCCCCCTGCAGCCAGCAGCCCCATTTAGGAGGCTTGGCACCGGGTCCTCTGTCTTCCCTGGTAACCGGGACCAGGCAGCAGTGGGCACAGCCATGACTGCAGCTGGCTCTGCAGGGAGACGGCCAGCCTTTCAGGAGTCAGAGCCCTAAACCTCAGTCCCCAGCCAGGGGGTGGAGCAGCCGGTAGGACCAGGGTGCAGCCACACCAGGAGCCCCGGCAGGCCCCAGCCGATAGTGGGCACCGCAGTAGGTGACTCCGCTCCTCCTGTCCCGTTCCGCGGGAAGGCTGGGCGGAGAGGGCAACGCAGCAGTCTGCAGAGAGGGGTCCCAAAGCCGCTCGCCCGCCCCCGCGCTGACGCCCCTCCTGGCCCCTCCCTCGGCGCGGTCATGCGCGCGGAGTCACCGCATCCTGGTCCTGGTGTTTAAAACGCGCTGAGAATCTGCCCCCAGCACCGGGGAGCAGACACCCGTGAGTGCCCAGTTTGGGTGGTCTCGGGGCATGGGGGGCGGGGGGTGGTTGGGGGGCCTGGACCCGCAGGGCAGGCGTGTCTGGGAGGCCGGCTCGTCCTTGGCTGTCTCCTGGCGGGCGCGGGGCGCTGCGCACTGCGGCCAGTGACTCAGAGCGCGCTGCGGGCGGCGGGACGCGCGCTCAGCCCGGGTGCTGCCGGCGCGAACAGCGCGTTCGGCGGGGACGCCCCAGGCGAGGGTGCCGAGGCGGCGGTCGGGCCCTGGGCGGAGGTGGGGGCCCTTAGGGTATGGAGCGCGCTGGGGTCTGGGACGCGGACTGGGGTGCGAGCGCGCTGGGGTGCAGGGACCTAGGTGCTGGGTCGCGATGCTGGTGCGGACTCGCGGGTGCCGTGGGAGCGGGGTGCCTGGTGCCGGCGCCATGTGACCGCAGGGCACTGTGCGCGACCGGGGACTACGGCGACGAGAACACCAGAAGATCAGGGGCACATAGCCTTCTCTGCTGGTACTTCCTTCCCCCCTGGCCAGCCTAGAGCTGCTTGTAATCTCAAAAGTGCTTTCACAGCAGGGTTATCCCAGCGCAGGGGCACTCCAGGGCTGAGCGAAAGGAGTGGAGCGGGGTGCATCTTCCTGCCCCGCAGATGAGGCTGCGGCCGCAGGGCACGGGAGGAGCTGGCGGTGGGTCCCGTGGTCCTGGCCGGCAGCTTTAGCGGTCCGGGAATGTCCCGTTTGGGCTCTGTGCTGGCCGGGGCGGGGGGTGCACACCCGGGAGGGAGATGCTGGTCTCCGAGCTCGTGGTCCCGGAAACATAGGGTTCTGGGACTTGGGGTGCAGCCGGGGGACAGGCACTGGGGGCAGCACCGCCTTGCCCTGCTGGGACCCCTACACTTTACAGCAGCTTCACATGTCATCGGTGACCGGTGCCAGGTGACACTGTGGACATGTGTCAGGACAGTGTCAGGCCCACGTGCTGTCACTTAGCTGTCATCGCTCCATGTACCAGCTACCTTCTGTCTACCTGTGTCATCGACTCCCTGTTATCCGCATCTGTGATCTGTTGTGTGCATCTGCTGTCACCTGTCTGTCCCTGTCACCTACATTTTATCATCTACCTGCGCACCTGCCTGTCATGGTCACAGTCCTCGCTGTCTCTTAGCTGGTCTATCTACAGAAGTCACTCACCTGCACGTTTCAGCACACACCTCTGCCAATTGCTTGTGGAGAATTCCAGCTCTTGACCAGGTGGCCAAAAGCTGCGATGTGGCGAGAAGGCCCCAGGAAGCTTGGATGGGGACACTGTAGGTCCCTTCCAGCCTGGGTTCTGGACTCTCCTGGGCCCAGAGTGCTGCACAGAGGGAGGGGGCGGGATGCAGCAGCTCCTGCTTTTAACACCGTCCCAGAGGCCTGCTGGCAGCTGGGATTGAGAAAACTTGCCAGGCCCTCGTGGGGGTGGAGCTCTTCAGGCGGGGTCCCCACTGCGGCTCCTGTCTGACGCTCACATGGCGCTCCGTCCCCCGGCGTCCTTGTCCTGTGTGGGGCTGCCCACGGGGCCGTCTGACCCAGCTTTCTAGAGCCGTGGCCTCCCGCCCAGGGTTCTCCTGTGCCTCCCCCTGCAGCTCGTGTGAGGCCCCGGGAGGGCCCCCGGGTCTGCTCCGTGCCCTGTGGCAGGCGCGCTGTGTGGGAAGCCCTCTCGGCCCTGGCCTGGCTGCTGGGTTGAGGCCAGGTTTATCAGATCAGGATGCCGGTGGGCAATGCAATGGCGAGGACTCCTCCGGGGCCTCCCCTGCTGAAAGGGCAGGAGCCCTCCGAGCCTGTCCCATTCATGGGGGACCAGCCTGAGGAGCTGCGCCCTCCTGTGCATGGGTACCTTAAAGGGGCACAGGCTCTGGAGCACTCTGCCTCCGGGCCCCCAGATTCCTGTCCTTCTCACAAGCCAAGCAAGCCCCCTGGGGGTCTTAAGCCTGGTATGACCCTAACCCCCAGCCTCTCCGATGTCAAGGAGTCAGTGCACCCCCAGGAGAGCCCACAGTGGGGCTGTGGGTCAGAGAGACTGCATGCTTCCGGAACACGGGTGGCTCCCCCAGCCCACGGGGGACCCGGAAGAGGAAAGGGACAGGTCCCAAGGGCAGCTGAAACCTGAGGGCCCATGGTGGGCCTCCCAGATGGCTCTGCCAGGCACAGTCCCCACACTCTGGGCTGCCCGTGGCCCCGCAGGTGGCGGCTCCTGTCCCCTCGGCCCTCTGGGCAGTAACCTCGAAGTGGCGCTGGCCTGGATGTGAGCCGGGGTCCTGGGCACGCCCATCAGTGCTCCCCCACCTCCTCGCAGTTCCCCAGCAGGTATTCTCTGAGACTCCCCCAACCTTCCTGGGGCGCTGTGCTCCCTGCTGCACTGCGGCCCCCAGCTCACCCTCCTGGCCCTGCTTATGAGCCCTCAAAGCCGTGCATCATTCCAGAATGAGGAGGTTGCTTGCCGGGCAGGGACAGGGCACTGCCAAGTGGACGGTGCATGCGGAGTGGGGCCAGACCCATGTGTGGTGGGCAATGGGCTTGCTGCTTTTGGAAAGCAGGAGAAGTGGCTGAGTCTGGGGACACGCAGGACTGCGGTGTCCCTGTGCTGACTGTCCCCTGGCCATGGCCATCTGAGTGACAGGTGGGGCCTGAGCACCCAGTGACCTGAGCTGTCACCAGCGCCTGCCCCATCCCC
>RJWH01006615.1:39108-51989 GCA_004363575.1 Solenodon paradoxus
AGAGACAGAGACAGAGAGACAGAGAGAGACAGAGACAGAGACAGAGAGACAGAGACAGAGAGACAGAGAGAGAGTGAAACCAAAACAGAAAGAAAACAGGGTCAGGGGATGAACTATTGGGGAACTGTCACCCCAAACTGTCACCCCGAGTCACTGACTCCTCTGTATTTACCGTCATTACACAAGGAAGTTGTGCACAGAAACAATACAAGAAGTAAATGGCCATTCTAACCATCTTCGTTGACCAAGTGATTTTACATTGAAAAGGTTTGAGGTAACTATCCGGCCCTAGGTTTCTCCCTGAGCCCAGCGGTAACGGAGCCTCTGGAGGCTTTCCCTGCTGGGCGTGTACCTAGCTTTCCAGGCACCAGGGTTCTTGTTTCCCCCTGGGAGGCATTGCTTATCTTCACTAAGCTTCCTCTTTATTAATCCCTGCACCCTCCTCAGCAAGCTGGAGAAGACTGCCCAGAGGGAGCGGAGCGGGCAGAAGCATGGAGCCCTCGGCCCCGAGGAGAGCTGGCTCCTGCGGCAGGCAGCCCAGGAGGGCCCCCGGCCCGGCCCTGGTCCCCAGTCTCCGGGGGAGCAGCAGCAGTCTCTGCAGGAGCAGGCAGTCCGGTGGCTGTGAAAAGGTGGGCGCAGCCTGCGACCGGCGACCGGGGCCAGCCCAGCACGGCCTTTTGGGGCTTGGCGGGAGCAGGCCAGCTGCCTCTGGACTCCTCGCCACAGCCTGTCCTCGGTCTGATCAGGAGCTTTGGGAAAGCACCCAAGTCCTGGGACTGGCAGCCCGGCGGTGTGTGCGGCGAGCTTGCGTGGCGCCCTGAGTCTGGAGCCCTCTGTCGGACAGGGTTGTGCAGCCCCGTGTCCCTGCCGGGGTGGCCGCATCTCAGTCCACAGGGCAGGGGTCCACACCCTCCCCTGCCAGCCCAAGCCACGGGCTCCCAGGAGGGTAGGGCTCATGGGACCTGTGAGGTCACATCGGGCCACGGGAGCTGCCCGCCCCAGCCCAGGGTGCCAGGTGCTGCCAGCCTGCAGAGCTCAGTGCCCCCACCCCGCCTACAGGAAAATCTCAGCTCGTGGATCCCTGAAAACCTCAGGAAGAAGGAGTGCGTGTACTTCGTGGAAAGCGCCAAGCTGTCAGACGCCGGGTGAGTGCCCCTTTTGCTTTTCCGTCCCGGGGGTGCCAGCGGAGCGCAGGCCCTGTCTGCAGATGAGGCGCCCGTGTGCCCGAGGCCGCTCTGAGGGGCGCTAACTTGAACCCGGGGGCTTGCGCCTCATCGCCCTTCTAGAGCATTCCCTCTGGGCCCGGGAAAGGGGCTGCACTGGAGGTGGGAAGGGCGGGGTCTTTGTCCCTGCCCCCCGCCGCCCCCCGCCCCACTGTTCTCTGGTCCCAGGGGCGTGGTCCTCCTCAGCCTGTCCTCTCTCCTGGGACCCCACAGCCCCACCGGGACCGAGGAGTGAAGGGTGCTCCAGGGCCCAGGCTCACAGACTCAGCTCCCGGCGGCTCAGACGCTGGTTCAGACACTTCATTTCTGGGTCAGGGTCTCAGGGCCGCTCCCTGCAGGGTGTGGGGCTTGGGCCCACAGAGAGTTAGGGCCTCGTCTCAGGGGAGGCCGCTCAGGGAGGGGGAAGGGGTGGATGCTGGAACCGCAGTGCTGGAAACTAAGGCGAGAGCTGGGGAGCTTTGGGCCTGTCCCAGGACCCTCCTTAGTAACTTGGACCCATACATTGGGGCGGCCACGCCGCTGTCCTCTGGGACCCCTGCCCCTCTGGGAGGCCTGCCCCAGGGCTCTGCAGTCCGCGGGCCCCGTGCTCATGGTGCTGGATATGGGCATGTCCAGGGCCCCACAGGAGCCCTGAGCGGCAGCCCGCAGGCCACACGGGGTTGGCGGGTGGCGGGCCCTGCCGGGGGCATTTTAAGAAATGTGTCTCCTGTTTATGACCCTAGTTGACTCTTGCAATGCTCGCAGGATTGGGGGCAGGAATGGGTTCTCTCCCCAGTGATGAGGACGAAACGGGGGCTCACCCCTGCAGTCACCCTCTTGGAAGAGGCAGGATGTGGGTCTCTTCCCCCAGGACAGCAGGCTCCACTGGACCCTCTGCTCGGGGTGCAGTTGGCTCACACGCTTTCTGTTTTCTGAATCTCATCCGCTTCTAGGTCAATTGTTACTAAAAAAAAAAGCAGGACTCGCTGCTCTGTAGATTTCGGAGCTGCAGGGGCAGAGAGCACGCGTTTCCTCCTCCCTCTCCTGAGCCCCCGGGCTCACGAGGTGGCACCGCTAAGACAAAGCGGACACGGAAGGGCCCGGCGGGGCGCGGGGAGCCCAGGGCCCGTGTCGACTCTGCTTTCAGTTTAGTCTGGACGGCGCGAGACCTTTTTATTCTGAAGTGAGCACAGATTTGCAAAGAAGCTGCGCCTGGTCCCAGGGTCCACCAGCGTCCACACACCTGCAGCAGCGCCTGCGACCTCGTCTTCATCCTGTGACTGTCCCATTGCGAGCTGCCGCACGCGCCCCACGCTGGGCTGGCCCTTTCGCCCATCGCGCCTGCGAGGCCGCCGGGAGCGTGGGGTCTGCACGTTTTACTTTTGTCTTCCGGGGGTTGTTTCTTCTGCCCTCTGTCGGCTGCTGAACGGTGCGCCTGTGTCGCGTGTCTCGTGTGGGCTTCTCCGGGTTGCGCAGAAGTCACGGGCGTCGCGGGCTGCAGCCTGAGGCCTCTGCGGGGCCGCCCGTGGGCAGGCCCCGTGAGGCCTTGACACCTGCCTCTTCCACTTCCTTCGCCATTCGCACCGCCGTCGTTTCAAAGCTTCTTCCACGACGCTGGGAACCGTGGAGTATGTGCTGTGTCTGCCCCACCGGTCCCACCTCTCGGAAGACTCCGGGAAGGAAGGCGCATTTTCCCTCTCTCCCTGGTTTTTCTTGGTTTTCCAAAACCCCATCTTGCATCTCATCGTGCACGTGTTCCGAGGGAACCCCCACCCCCAGTTTTCTTCTGCTTCCGGGCGACAGGGCTCCGAGTTTTCTCCTCCCAGCGTCGCGCGTCCCTTCACGTGGAGGACGGTCTTGCTGGCTAAGGGATTTGGGTCGGCATTTCTTGTTTCTCAGAAACCAGAGAGAGCGGTACATGGGCCGCCGTCTGTTTTGAGATGAGGGATCAGTTGTCGTCTGAAGGCTTTTGACAGGGTCGTTTCTGTCTCGCTGCTTTCGAGAAGCTTCTTTGTGGAGGGTTCAGAGTGAGCCTCTGCCGTGTCTTGGCACGTTCCTTCGAGCTCTTCGCTTATTCTACAGACACATTCTCGAATCTGCAGACACGTCTTTGTGTTTGTATGAGAACTCTGGTCCTCGGCCTCCTCCTCCTCCCTTTTCTTCTTCCTCTTTGCTGTTGCAGCAGTGTGGGTTTGTTTTTTTATAAAATTTCGCTGTCTAACTGTAACTTCTGTGCAGACATCACACTGATTTAGCTGCTTGCCCTGGACGCTACGCTCTGTTAAACTTCCTCGTCAGGGCTTCTCGCTTTCATTTTAAGATCCATGGGATTTTCCACACACACACACGGTGAAGTCATCCATGAACCAAGAGAATTCTGCCTCTCGCCCCAGCTCGTCTGTGAGTCTCCCTTCTTCCTTCTTTGATGGTCCTCTGTCATTAGCCGGACCTCTCGTTCAGCGTCGGGGTGAAGCCCTTGTCTCGTCTGCAGCCTTAGCGACACAGCTTTCAACCCTCCCGCATCTCGTGTGCCGGCAGCAGTGGGTTTTCACGTGTGGTTTTGTAAAGCCTCCTCTTCTCCTGGCTTGTTGGGGGCTATTGTGAGTGGGTGTTGAGTTTGGCAGAACGCTGCCTCCAAGCAAGCGAGTGTAGGTTTCTCCGTTCTTCTGCTAATGTCATCAGCACAGCGACTTTGTTGAAGGAGAGGTGCAGCAGGGGTGAAGAGAGCCAGGCAGGATGAGGAGGAGGAGGAAGCATTTATTTAGTTAGCTGCTCCCCTGGGCTGTTCCCGGCGGCCCCAGGACGAGAACCCGGGGCCTTGGGGTGTGTGGCCTGAGCTCAACCCGCCGTCCCCGGAGATGCCTCCTGACTGGTTCTCACACCTTTCCTCGCACTCCTGGGGCGCCTGTCCGGCAGCGTGCTTCACCCTCCGGGCGCAGGGCAGCTCGCTGCGCCGCCTGCTGGGGGCCGCGCGGGTGGTGACCGGCTGCTCCCGCAGGAGGGTGTTGTGTGCCTGCGGCTACAGCCGGGAGCAGCACGAGGAGGAGGCCGTCAGGTCCCACGCCTTCCAGGGCAAGGACTGGAACCCGAGAAAGCACGTCCGGGAGGTGCCGACCGACGCCTTCGGGGACATCGTCTTTGCGGGCCTGGGCCAGAAGGCGGGAAAGGTGGGTTTCCATCCCTCTGCTGCTCGTCCTGGGACCTGAGGCCCCGTCCCAGACGCGAGGTGCCGGCCTCGCGGGGCAGAGCCGCCTGGCGCCGAGGGCGGGCGGGCAGGGGACACGGGCTGCCCACAGAGCCTGTGTCTCCACCCCTGTCCTCCCCGGCATGGTCACCTCATGCTCGTGTCTGGGCACGTGGTGTCCTCAGGCGGCACTGGATGAGGGGCAGACGCTCCCGAGACTCTGGGCCGCAGGTCGGGCAGCCGCCCGCTGACACGGGTCTCCTCTGCTGCCCACGACCCCGCAGTACGTGCGTGTCTCCCAGGACACCCCCTCCAGCGTCATCTACCACCTCATGACCCAGCACTGGGGCCTCGATGTCCCCAACCTCCTCATCTCGGTGACGGGCGGGGCCAAGGACTTCATCATGAAGCCCCGGCTGAAGAGCGTCTTCCGAAGAGGACTGGTCAAGGTGGCCCAGACCACAGGTAATGCCTGCAGGGACAGGTCAGCGCACAGGGAGTCCCATGGGGCTCCCAGGCGGACCGCGTGGGCAGTGCTCCCCGCAGGGCGGTGGGTGGTCGCGGGGGCCGTGTCACCTGTAGGCTGGTCAGCGGAGTGCCCAGCGCTCTGGCGGCAGGCCCCACACCAGGCCCAAGCCTTGGAGGAGGAGGGCGGCCTGTCCCCAGGAGGAGGGTCCGGGACACTGAGTCGTGCCCGGGCACAAGAAGGGAGGGGGTGAGGCAGCACTGGGAAGTCGGGTCCCTTCCCGGCCTCACACCGAGCCTCCTGGAGACATGACTAGACAGGTGGCTCCTCTGAAGCCCGGCTGCCCAGTCCCTGGCTGGTCCGAGAGCTGGGGGTGCCGCAGGCCTGGACGTGGGCGTGGGGGACACTGTCGCGCTTGTTCCCAGGTGCCTGGATCATCACCGGGGGGTCCCACACCGGCGTGATGAAACAGGTGGGTGAGGCCGTGCGCGACTTCAACCTGAGCAGCAGTCACAGTGACCACGAGATTGTCACCATCGGCGTGGCCACCTGGGGCGCCATCCACAACCGGGAGGCCCTGGTCCAGCCCACGGTGAGCCGCGGGGTCAGGCCTCCTTCTGGGCCCCGGGTGGCGGGAGGAGCACCCTCTGACCACAGCACAGGCCCTGGGGAGCAGGGACCTGCTCCCCTTGAGATGACAGATGGCCCACGGAGGGGCGCCCGAGAGCCCTGCCCGGGCCGCCCTCCGACCACCTCCCTGAGAGGAGCAGGCCAGGGAAGGAGGTGGTGAGGCCTCCACCACCCGACAGCTGGGTGACACTGACCCGGGACTCAGATCCCAGGGCCTGACCTTGACCCTGTGAGGCCCTCACCCTGGGTTTCCTCCAGCCCAGGTCGCTCTGACCTTGCCCGCCACCATCTGTGTGTGCTAATCGGAGTGCAGGGTGGGGCAGGCAGCCTCAAAGAGACGATTCTTTTCCTTCAGTCACATTTATTTTACAGGAGAGGTGCAGGCAGGAATGAAGGCGAGCAGGCAGGAAGAGAGGGAGGAAGAAGCCTTTATTTCACGCAGTTGTTCGTTTGGGTTGTTCTGGGCCCCGCGTCTTGAACTGGGCACCTGGGATGCGTGTGGACCAGGCCGCAGTGGACTGACCCACTAGGCCACCAGGGCGCGTCCCCTTCAGTCAGTTTTAAAGGCACTGTCGATGTGACCTAGTGAGTACGTGTCCACTTCGATCTCTGGGTACCAGCCGTCGGGGGGCAACATCCCCCTTCGTGTGTGGACCCTTGGCAGCAGAGAGAGCTCCCGTCTTTGTGTCCTTCCAGGACAAAAGGCAGAACCGGCTTTGAAAGCAGTCGTAGACATTCTCATTCTAAAAGGGGGAACAAGGAGGGATAGACAGTCCCAGGCAGTTTCATATCCGCCAGGAAATCCACGAGGTTACAAGCCGGGGACTCTGTGACTCACGACCGTAGCCTCTGGGCTCAGCGCTGCCCCCGGCACCTTTGGCTTTGCCTCTGGTCTCTGGGCTCAGGCCTCTGCCTCTTCGTCGGTGCCCCTGCCCTGGGCACGACCCTTGCTTTTCTGGAGCATTTTCAGTCCGTTTCCTGCCTGTGGGATTGTGGGGACGCGGACGACCTTCTTTCACCTCGTCCCGTGTTTCTTGCCTTCGGTCTAAGTTGGCTTTGCTGATGGAACGGTCTGGGTGTCCAGCATGCACCCCACCTGCCCCAGACAGGACGACCCTCAGGGCTTTCTTGGGTGATGTCCTCTCTTCCTGGCTTCTGCTGAGCTGGCTGTCACTCCTGTCACATGCAGAACTGCCCCCGCCGCGTGTCCTCACTCTAAGTACATTTCTGACAGTGAATTTCTGCGTTTTCTGGCGTTACTTGCAACCTAGAGAGGCTAGAGCTCCCACGTCACCCAGCTCGGGCTCCTCGCAGTCTCGTCGTTCCCCCTGGAAGGGTCTCTTTCTTCCCCGTTCACAATAAGCGGCGAGAGGAAACCAGCTGGCGTCTTCCACACTTTGCCTGGAAACCCCCTCAGCTGAAGACCCAGGCTGGCCCCGGATGCCCTGCCCTGCACACGGCCATGCGACACTCATTTCCCATCAACTCCTTACCGGGGTCACTTGTACCTCTGCCGGCAACGTTCTGCTCATCACGGCGTATGTGTCAGCAAATTCAGCAGACGCTCTCTCCTTGAGTCCTCAGAAGCCGTCACTGGCAAAGTCTTCACACGTCTTCCTTTCTTTCTTTTTGTAGACGTGCTTTATTCATCTAGCTGTTCACGCTGGGTGTTCCCCGGCCCCAGGTCTTCAACCCAGGACTTGGGCTGTGTGGGGGCCAGCTCCCAGGTGCATAGGCCGCCCAGCCACCAGGGGTGCCCTCAGCACACGTGTTCCTGCCGCCCGTCGGCTCTGCCCTCACAAGCCTGAGGTTGTCCCGCTCACATGACCCCACCCGGTGCTGCAGCCACAGAATTGCGTTCCTTAGTCAGAACTCTGAATTCATTTGGCCGAAGTCCAGGTGCTGACAGGGCTCTGCTTCCTCCGGACAATGCAGGAGGGCCTCTCCCGCCTTGTCCAGCTCTGGTGGCCATGGCCTCCCTTAGCCGTGACCACACCTCCGCCCTCGGCCTCTCATAAAGACACTCGTCACTGGATGTCCAGGCTGAGCGTCCCTCGTGCGATCCTTAATCGCATCTGCAAAGTTTCTTTGCCCAAGTGAGGTCCCGCAGACAGGGTCCCAGGGAGCGGCCTGCTACCTGTGGGGTCACGTCCCCGCCAACCCCCGGCCCAGCACCAGCGATGCAGGGCTGTGATGTCTGCGTCTGGCAATCTGGCCCCCAGGGCTGCTTCCCTGCCAAGTACGTCCTGGACGAGGAGGGCCAGGGCCACCTGACCTGCCTGGATGGCAATCATTCCCATTTCATCCTGGTGGACGACGGGACCCACGGCCGCTACGGGGTGGAGATTCACTTCAGGGCCCAGCTGGAGAAATTCATATCGGAGCAGACGAAGGAGCAGGGCGGTGAGCAGGGCGCGCTGTCCAGGGTGCTGGGTGGAGGCCGGCAGGGGACCCCGGGGACACCGTGGTGTGGCGGGGCCAGGGCAGGATGCCCCCGAGATGGGCTTTGCCCAGTGCCTCCTCCACGTCTTCAGTGGGGTCACCTCTCACCTTTGGCCAAGGAAGGGCAGTTGGGCACAGGTCGGTGTCTTGCGGCCCCTTCATGTCACAAGGCGGCCTCGTACCTGGAGATCAGGCCTGGGTGGCCTCTCCTTGCGGGGTCTTGTCCTAGGAGTCTGCCCATCAGGCACCCTGAGGGTCAACCAGCCTGGGCCACCCCAGTCTCTGACCCCGGGTCTACATTCTCGGGTGATGCCGTCGCTGCTGGTCCGGGGACCAGGCTTTGAGGACCCAGCTTTGATGAGCACCAGGGGGCGGGGTGGGCGCTGCGGGGACTGTGAGGCCAGGCTTGCTGCCTGGGGAAGTGTTTCTAAAGTCCCCACAAGCTGCCCAGCTGCTGGGGGAGGATTCAGTGGACAGATGACCATGAAGGATGGAGGTCCCGGGCTGCACTCCCGGCCGTGTGCCCGCTTTACTAAGTGGCCGGGGAAGTGGGCTGGGGACGGGCGCCAGGGGACCTGGGGGAGGCCGGGACGTCACTAACCCACAGGCCCCTGCCCCCGGCAAGAGTCCATCCCGTCACAGGCTCTCGGGCTCATGTCCAGCAACAGGCCGTTTGCTGGCTCGGTCAGTGCCCTTGCCCCCCAGGCCACTCACGCGGCTCGGCTGGACCGGGAGGGCAGCGGCAGGGTGTCTGGGTGGAGGAGCAGAACCTTGCTGGCCTCCAATCCGGCTCCACGCTCCGTCCTAGGTGTGGCTATCAAGATTCCCATCGTCTGCGTGGTGCTGGAGGGGGGCCCCGGCACACTGCAGGTGAGTGCTGGCCCAGAGCAGGTGACCGGCGCCCGGGTGGGCCACGGCCTGAGGCCCAGGAGCTGGTCCAGC
This sequence comes from Solenodon paradoxus, assembly GCA_004363575.1. NCBI lineage: Eukaryota > Metazoa > Chordata > Mammalia > Eulipotyphla > Solenodontidae > Solenodon > Solenodon paradoxus. The sequence continues at coordinate 47,975 of RJWH01006615.1, forward strand.
ACGAGGGGAGACAGGTGGGGACACAGTGCATGGCAGGGTCTCTCCAAGTGGGAGGACCCAACGGCTTGCACCCAACCTGGCAGCTCTGAGTTTAGACACGGTCCTACACCGGCCCTCGGGCTGTGGGTGGACAGAGCGGACCGTGCGCTCTGCCCGTGCGTGTGGCACCCCTGGCGCAGGCACACATGATTCTGCAGTGGGTGACAGCAGTGTGGAGGGGCTGGAGCAGGGTGTGGGGCACAGTGTCCTGTCAGTCCCACAGGGGGGCCCCACTGCCTGCACCCCAGCCTCCCCGCTGTGGGGACCCGCCGCCGGGGCCAGAGCGGGCGCCTCTCACCCGACACGTCCATCCCTCCTGCAGTGGCCACCAGCCCCTCCTAGGGTGGCGCTCACCCTGGGCGCGGGCATCTTGCTGACCGTCTCACTGGCCCAAAGTGGGGTGCAGGTTCCGGCCTGCAGTGCCCTCTGTGGAGAGGCCCAGAGTCTGCAGGGCTGGTGGCCCTGTGAGCCCACATGGGGGTGTCTGCGGGGAGGGCTCGGGGTCCGGATTCGCCGCCGTCCGCAGCGTTAGTGCTGGAATAAAGACGAAGAATTCTCTAGACCTCTCAGAGCCAGGCTGCGGTGGACTGGAGGCAGAGCTGGGTGTTTCCTGCCGTCTGTCCATGCTTTGAAAACTGGGCCCAGCTTTGTCCTCCCTTGAGACAGTGGACACATGTACAGAGGTGCCGCCATCAGCCTGCCACTGAGTGTCAGAGGCGCCTGGCGCCACGTGGCCACTCTTGGGGACAGGAGATAAGAGACGGAGAACGCATCACACACGTCCCGGGTCCTTGTCTCTGGGCGCACATATCTGTGTGCGCGAGAGGGGCCGGTGCTGGGCCTGGAGAGGCTCTTAGAGGGAGGCTGCCCGCTGGACAGCGGGGCGCCCGGTTGAGTGGCCTGCGGTCTGCTCGCCGCCTGTCCTTCCAAGGCTGCAGTGGGGCCTTGTGTTGCAGACCATATACAGTGCTGTCACCAACGGCACGCCCTGCGTGGTCGTGGAGGGCTCGGGCCGCGTGGCGGACGTCATCGCGCAGGTGGCCGGCCTGCCCATCTCGGACATCACCGTCTCACTGGTCCAGCAGAAGCTGGCCCTGCTCTTCCAGGAGATGTTCGAGACCTTCACCGAGACCACTGTTGTTGAGTGGACCAAAAAGGTGGGCAGGCCGGACCCAGGGGTGGCGGGAGGGCTCTGCGGGCGGGCCTGGGGGCAGCCGGCAGGGGCAGCGTGCTGTCTTGACCCCGTGGCCCCAGAACCCCAGTGGCCTGTGGGTTGGCGGCTGGGGCCTGGTGCTGAGGCGGGCGCAGAGCCGGGACTGGCAGGGCCCCCCGATCCGGGCCTAGAGGGGCGTCGGCGTCGGCAGGCAGAGCATGTGCGGCCGGAGCCAAGTGCGTGGCGGTCTGGGCAGCTGCAAGCGCCTCGAGCAGAGCTCCAGTGACCCCTCCTGGGGACCTGCAGGTCCAGGGAGCTTCCTGGGGCCCCCACTCCCAGCCTCTGGGTCCAGGGACCTAGGGAGACTCCAGACCTTGGAGGGAGCTAGTCGCCACCACAGGGACGCCCGTCTGCTACCAGCAGACGCGTGAGCGGGACTTGGACCTGTAGCCAGAACAGAGTCTTTAAGGACAGTGAGGCCTCTGGTGGCTCAGCCCCCTCCCCTCCTCCCCCCGCCCTGCCCCCTCCCCACACCCCTGCCCCCACCCCACTGCGATCTGGAATGACTTTGTCAGAAAAGTTGCAGACAGTACAGGGTTTCTCTGCACCCTTCACACGTGTCTCCTGCCTTTTCACCCTGCCTGACCACACTGTGTTCCTCAAAGCAGAAGAACTGACTGGGCAAGGTCACTGAACTAAACCAGACTGTTCCGCTTTCTGCCCCAGGACCCACCACGCTGCATTTGGCCTTTTCCCTTTAGAAAACGAAACCACGCTCCATGTTCTTTTAATAGCTTATCTCTGCGAAGTGACGAGGCACAGCCTGCGCCTGAGGGCCGGACTGGCGGGACAGTTCCCAGACACTGCCCTGGTGTGGAGAGGGCGCAAGAAAGGGCACGTGTCCCCGTGACTTAGGCCTCTCACTACTGGGCGCTCAGCGCGGTGGCTCCAGGCCCTGCCGGACTCCGCTTCCCGCTGATTTTAAGTGACATTAGCTGACTCTCCCAGCTTTTCTGGATGTCACTCAGGCCTGGAACACAGCGAGCTGCCGTGCTCGGGCGATCGGGCCCTGCTTCGGCCCTGCCCCGCTGCCGAGCTGCCTGGGGACCCCACCTGCACCCCTGGTTTGGATGGTGGCTGCTCCCGATTTGGGGCCCAGGCTGCCAGAGACAAGGACAGTAAGTGCCCTCCAGCTCGGTGACCCCACTCTTCTGCGGCACGGAGGTCGCTGGTGGGTCGTGGGCAGGAAGACACCGGGTCCTGTCGTCAGGCGCTGGGCTGAAGGCCGTGGCCCCCAGGCGGCCTTGGACCCATGGGTGGGCACTGTGTCCCAGGGCAGACTCCCCGAGGAAGCCCCAGGCACCCACCCAGTGTCTGTGAGGAGCTTGCTGGACCAGCCTCCCAGCCCCTTGGGCTCCCAGTCCTGTTAACAGCACTGTCAGGGGTGCAGGTCAAACCCTCTCTCCAAAGTCAAGGCCCAAAGGCGCGGTCTCGGAACCGGCTGCACCAGCAGTGACGCCTGCTGGTTCTTGCTCAGCCGGGAGCCCGCCATTCGGTGGGCACTGGTCACAACGTTCAGGGTGGTGGGGGCGGGATGACGGGGCTGCTGCTGCTAAGCCTGGACCCAGCTGAGGGGTCTCTGTGTGGGGCCGCAGGGTCAGCAGGGACGGGCTGACCCTGTCAGCGCCCCCGAAGCAGGTGGACCTCATACTCAGAGGGAAGCGGCTGGCCCAAGTGACTCAGGCTGCGTCCGATTCAGAGCTTTGGCCAGAGGGTGGCCACAGGGTGGAGAGACCGGGATACTCTGGAATGGACATGGAAGATGCCCCCTGAGGGTGGGGAACAGCTGGGTCTCAGAGCGGAAGACATCTGTGCAGAGACATGGGTCACACAACTTGGCAGGGGAAGGAGGCAGGAGAGGATGGTGAGCTGGGGAGCTGGGGTGGGGGACTCTGAAGGCTTTGGGAGTTATGGGGGAGCCTATGATATTGGGTAGGGTGCTTTTGTGGAAGCCCATCTGCCTCAGGGTGGAGAGGTTATGGGGCACAGGGACTGGTGGCCGGCATAGTAGCTCCAGGTGATGACTGATCAGTGAGAGACACACACATACATGCAGCTATGGCAGAGGGGCAGATGGACAGGTAGATGATAGATATGTTAGGCACATATACAGATATGTAGGTAGGTACATAGGTAAGCAGGATGGCAGATAGATACATGGGTGGATGGATGCATAGGCAGGTAGTAGTTGGATGGATGGATATATGGGTGGATGAATGGATGAAGCATGGTGGATGGATTGATGGATGGTGGATGGGTGGATGGTGGATGGATGGAGCATGATGGATGGATTGATGGATGGCAGATGGATGGTGGATGGATTGATGGATGGTGGATGGGTGGATGGTGGATGGATGAATGGATGCAGCATGGTGGATGGATTGATGAATGGTGGATGGGTGGATGGTGGATGGATGAATGGATGAATGGATGGAGCATGGTGGATGGATTGATGGATGGTGGATGGGTGGATGGTGGATGGATGAATGGATGGAGCATGGTGGATGGATTGATGGATGGTGGATGGGTAGATGGTGGATTGATGGTGGATTGTGGATGGATGAATGGATGCAGCATGGTGGATGGATGAATGGATGCAGCATGGTGGATGGATGAATGGATGCAGCATGATGGATGGATTCATGGATGGTGGGTGGGTGGATTGTGGATGGATGAATGGATGCAGCATGGTGGATGGATTGATGGATGGTGGATGGGTAGATGGTGGATGGATGAATGGATGGAGCATGGTGGATGGATTGA
>RJWH01006616.1:0-51863 GCA_004363575.1 Solenodon paradoxus
GGACTCATCGCTGCAGCCGCTGTTCGAGAGAAGATCGCCACGGGGCCTCCTCTTAAGCTGAAGCCAGGCATCAGGAGCTTGGGAGGAATAAAGCCTGTGTGTGACTTGCAACTAATATTCGTGTGGTCCTATCTTACTCCAGCAGCATGAAATATTAATATTTCTATAAACTCTCCGAAGAGCAAATAAGTAACAGTGTCCCTAGGAGCCTCGACAGCACTCTCGACCTGCGGTTGTCCGATATTTAGCGCGCATATACTTTCCATCTCAGTCGTATCTTGGACAGACAGGTTCTCCCGCGGCCTCGCAGGATCCAGTCCTGCCAAACAGTTGATGTTGGACAGGAGTCCAGTTCTACCGTCTCGATGTGTCAGACAGTGCATTTGAGTTGAGTTGCTGAAGCCACCCAGCGTGTGGCACTTCGCAGCAGCAGCCCTAGCAAATGAATAAAGCAATGAAAGAGCATCAAAGGGAGCAGCAGGCCCTTCTCAGCCCTGGGCCCTGGGCCCGGGAATCCAGGTCCGGCCTGCAGTTGTCCCTGCCACCAGGCGGGATGAGTCAAACTGAGGACCAACGTCTTTAAGAAGGAAAGTAGACGTGAGGCAGGGGCACTGGGGAAGCAAGAGAAAGTCTAGAAGCCGGGGGTTAAGTTTTGTAGCTAATGTGTCACTCAGGCCATGGCAGACGGGTTGCTCTGGGTGGTTAGACATGACGACGCATGTCTTCTGGAAACGGTCATAAAGGGCAGGCGGGTAGGAAGCAGGGAGGACAAGGAGAACCATCAGTCTGCACTTAGTCTGAGACAGGGAGGCATTGAGGGCAGAGAAGAGAATCCCATAGGAAAAGACTCAGAATGCAGAGATTAGACAGTCTCCTCCTCTCTCTCCCCCTTCTCCTCCCTCCTCCTTCCTTCTTCTTTACTCTCCTTCTCTCCCCGTCTCTTGCCTCCTCCTTTCTTGGAGCATTATTCTAGCTCTTTCTGTTTACTTTTACCTCTTTCCATTATTCTGTCCTTTCCATTGACCGACGTCGATCTTCTCACCATCGACCCTCCCAGAATGTAGTCCACATGTGTCAGTGAATCACTGATACCCCCAGCCTGGATGTGGCCAGACTCTGAGCCAAATGGCAGAACAGCTCATGCTGTAGGCTGACCCACAGAGTCTTTCCTGTAGCAAACCCAGTTTCAGGCTGGCAGCCTTCCACGTCACGCAGTACAAAAGCCAGAGCTGTATTCTTAGGACCTGAATAGAGAAGGCAGAGCCTCCAGAAACTCAAGCTGTGCTCCCAGACCTCTTAGTAGTACTGAGTGCAAGATGTAGCCATTGGTTTTGCGTTGGAGATCACACCCTGGAAACCTGACACCTGGATCCTTAAATGTTTACTCAAGGGATCAGATCCTAACTCATCACTGAGTCTGCCTCCCACCCTCTGGCAGCCCCAAAGTTCCTGCCGTGCTCGGCCACATGAAGGCAATGCCACCTTCTAGGGAAGCAAGGTGATGTCCCTTAGAATATGCAGCTGATTGAAGCTCCTTGAATTCTGTTCTGAAACAGGGACTGAGCATTAACCGAGCATGAAGCAAAACTCGAATTACTGCTAGGTGTCCCTCAGGATGTGAACAGGTTTGCCCCTCTTTTCAGCGGGAATAAAAATAATTATGTCTCCAAATCAGTGACCGCAGGCCTCGTATCTGAGACCTTACACATTTACTCTAGCGATGATACCACACCGAGTGCTAAGCATGGCCCCTGCGACCAGTTACTTGATTGTTTGTGGTATCCGCAGTCACTCTTCAGAGTTCATCCAGTTTCTTCAGGGACTAGACTGGCAAATTATTATTTTTTTAATCTTTGTAAGAAAAGGTACTGGGAAGAAGGCAAGCAAAGGCAGGCAGGAAGAGAGAAAGGCAGGAAGATTTTATTTATTTAATTTATTTTGTTGAATTGTTCCTGCTGTTTGTTCTCTGTCTCTAGGACGTGAACTTGGGTCCCCGGGATGTTCGTGAGTGAACTGGCAGGAAGCAGTGGACCTGACTGCTGCTCCATCGGGACACACCAAGACCCCTGCCTCTTTTCGGCCATGCATGCTGGCACTCAGCTGCACCATTCCCCTGAGCTGCAATGTTGTTTTGATGAGCCCTCTTGCTGGAGTGTGGCAGGAGCAGGGGTGGCTCAGTTCTAGCCTGCCCGCCATGCCCCGGCGTTGGCTGCCAGGAGAGCAGAGGGAATGTGGCCACAGCATCAATCAACAGACAACGGGGGCTGTCTGTTAGCCACCCTGTCACCTGTTCCCTCGAAGGGAGACCTGGACACCATCTCCAAAACCACTGAGGTTGGCCAATCGGCATGCTTATGTCACTCTCTGTATCTCTAGATCCAGACAGATACCACTGACACCGGCGTCTGAAAACATGTCATCATGTTGGAAGATATGTTAGTTGAATTCACCAAATGATCAAGTTGGAGGCAGGCAAACATACAAGCCAATCAAAAGGCAGTTGTTTCAGTATTGTTGGGTGCTTTCCTATAAGTTCCAAAATTTCAATCTGCAATGCTCTTGCAATTGCATAAGAAATATTAAGCAGTTCATTTGAAAGAGCATTAAGAGATTTTGTTACCGATTCTTAGAACCTAAAAATAATGTTCTCCGAATCCTGATCATACTGATCATAATCTGGGTCCTCATAAGAGCTTTGGCCAATCAGATGATCTGGTGTCCTGGTTCATCTATTTCTGCCACGTTATCCCAAACCCACCTGTCACTGGGCTGCCTGTATCCACATCACCCCCGCAGAATCCCACCAGGTTGGGACAATGTGTGAACCCTTCCAGGAGCTAGAAAAGAAAGAGGCATGAGAGTCAAGAAATAATCACTTTGCAGAATCAGAATACAGAACAGTATCACACGGAATATAGAAATACTTTAGAGATTCATAGTTTTCCTTGGGATAAGCTTTCTCCAAACACGGCAGCTCAGATGGCATTCATCTGTACAAACCACGAAGACCTGAGACGTTCAACCCGCTGGGGCCATGCAGAGTTACCAGAGCAAACGAAACACATTTAAAAATAACAATAAGGAGAAGATGGCTGACAGTGATCACCTCTCTGGTGAGACAAAAGGTCACTGTGACCATTGGCTGGCAATGCCAAATATCTTGCCTGACCTGCTGCTTCTCTGGCACTAGAGTTTTAGTAAGCAGGGAGCCAGGCTGCAGGCAGGCCCCCACCCCAGCTCTCACTTGCTTACTTACCATTCCTGACTGCCAGGGGCTCAGGTTGCAACTTTGTTTATATTTAGAAGAACAGGTGTGTGGCTCCCATCTAAATCAAGCCAGAGCCCTGCTGGTATTATCTTGATGCATTTACTAGAACAGGAATGATTAAATAAGGAAAAGGGCAGAACCGGCCCGGAATTAGTAAGGGCTGTACCTAGTATGTGGAATTGAATGCCATGACTTCAATTCTCTTCAGATTCTGTTCACTCTTTGCACAAACATGTAATTTTTTTTTTTTTAATATGATGGTGGGCTCCTATGAGAAACAAAGTCAGAAGCCCTGGATTCTAATGCAACTTCATTAGAAAATCAAGTTACCAATTACCTAAGGATAGGTTAAAACCACAGCCTTTCAATGTGCCCCATCTCTAACCATGATGGTGGTGAAACTGAGATACCATCATATAGAGGAATGTGTTTCATACATGCTAAAGTATGGCACAAAGGTAAAATACCATGATGCATGTTCGATATCTTTATGAAGCTAAATATAGACCCAAGACCATGTGTTCTGGAGGACACAGTATTGCAGCCATCTCCTTCCATCTTTATGTCTACCAAGAATTCTGATGAAAACAGAATATATGAGGAAGAACAGACACTTGATTGAACTACAGTTATTCTGCTAGTGATTTTATCTCTGATACTTGTCTGTTCAGGGTGTTATGGAGCGCAGATTGCCTGTCATTATGGGACATAATACTTATATAAAGTAGGTACCATGTAGAAGGTTTTGCAATGGGGAAAGAAAAGGGAATTTTGTTTCTATTTGGATTCCATTTATGTCTGTAGTGTAATAGGCAAGTTACATGTTGTTAAAATAATTTAAACAATGATATAATATTTTAAGGAAAAAATAGTCCTTGCTTTTCATAAGGTATTCATCATAGGAACTTCTTAATAAAAAGTTTTCTATCAAGTAAAAATTTTTCCCTAGAGTATTCAGTGCTTCCACCAAAGACGTGAACAAGTGCGCAGAAATATATGATTTCCCGAGTACAGTGGATAGCATGAAAAGTTAGGATACACTTGAACTTTCTCTTAGGCATCGCTTCCTAAATCATACTTAAGGTCGCCTTAGTAGCTCCATATTCTAGACGGAAAGAGAGAAAATGTGATTCCAAATATATTGACCTAAAAGACACAAGAAGGTCACCATTATAATATCCCAGAGGAAGGTTCATGGGAGGGTGTCTAATCCTCCTCTTCCTAGGACAGGAATCCCCTCGGCCACATGCCTGGCCATGGCTGCTGTCCATACTCCAGTTGGCCAGTCTGCATAGTGGTTGAAGATTCCGGAAACATATGGTCCCAGCATCTTTGCTGCCCAACTTTCTATGCATTTGAGTGATGTCAGACTGCAGATGCCAATTTATTAGACCCTGTGGATGTCTTAGCTTCTCCCCTTCTCATGCTTATCTCCCCTTCTCTCATCTTTTCTCCTGTCTCCTCTTTCTTTCCCTCCTTTCCTCCATCCCTCATTGTCTCTTTCTCCTCTTCCTCCTCCTTCTTCTGATCTCTCTCTCTCTCTCTGTCTCTCTCTTCTATTTCCTGACTAGGAAACCATTGATGTTTTACCAAGGTAAAAGGCAAGAAAGTTTTGTTTGTTATTCCTCTACAAATAAAAATATCCAATCAGCTCAATAACATCCATAAAATAATTTGTCTCACTTGAGGATTCTATTTTAAAAGAAGGAAAATACATTTTCTTTGCTTACTTTTTTTTTGAGATACAATTTTTTAGGTTATTTCAGAAGAGTAATTAGTGAAATATGTATCTTAAGCATCATAACAATGTTAGAAATGACATCAGTGAGACTGATGGGAATGTGAGGAGATGGTAGGGAAAAATAGTGGTGGAAAGATTGAAAGTCAATTAATGGAGAGGACAGGATAATGCAAAGAGGTTAAAGCAAACAACAAGAGATGGAATGATACCCAGAGAAAGTAAAATGAAAGAGAGTGGGAGAGAAGGAGAGAGTAATGAAGGAAGAGGAGGGGAGGAAGGCATCAAGGGAGGGAGGAAGATGAGAGGCAAAGGGTTAAGGTGAGTATACTGACCAGTGTTAAATGACTCATCCAAGCTACCTGTGCCCTGTGACCATAACAGCCATCTAATGATTATTAATAATAATATTAATGGACTCTATTCTCTATTCCAAGCACTATTCTAAGTACTTTGATGTGATCCTCATCATTACCCTATGAGTTTGTTTCTATTATTAGAGCCATAGTCATGACCCTCAGAGGGAAGAAATCTACACTCCATAACTCACAGGCAATAATGTTAGAGTCAGGATCCTGACTCAGTAAGCACACTCCACTGGGCCCTCTGTCTCTCTTTTATTCTCCAAATCAAGTGTTACCCCGTTCCTCTACCCACCAGTAATGTCTAGGAGCCTTACAGAAGATGCAAGCCAAATTTTCTGTATCTAAAATTGCTCCATTTAGTACAAAAACTGCACCGTGCTAAAGTCCATTTTAGAATTAAAATTTGTTTTCTTCAAGAATGTTTCAAAGTATACTTTAGAGGTTTGCAGATGCTTGATAATTTTCTTGCTGGTTCCAAAAATTTTAATGGCCTTACTGTTTTGCTCAAAGTGAACCAAGGTGTGTTCTTCCTCGCTAACCAGAAGTTTTCATGAAAACTAGATTTATTTCTGCTTCGAACCATACTCTTGCATTTTAATCTAGTTAAGACTAAGAACTATTCAAGTTGTTTTCACTGTACATCTTTAACTCACACAGTGTTGGATGTCAATTATCTCTCAGTCGCCTGAGAGGAATAGGCTAAGGTAGAAGTGATATGGGAAGAACATTTGTAACAAATAAGAATAAATTTACATGCATATAATAAATATACCAGGTGCACCTCAATACACAAACACGTTCCATATGTTGAATACATAAATGAAATTGTTTAACTCTGTCTGACCGTCATTTTTAAATTGCATTTAGCATACCTCTAGGAGTTGTAGAGGAATAATTTTTCAGCAATATCGTTAATGGAAAAGAAATACTTATTTTCCATGAATCTGCTGAAATTAAGCTTGAATACATTCAGGAAAATTGAAGAAATGAAAGAGGTGCTGAGCAAACAAAAGATGGAGATGGAGAGGGAGCAGGGACAGAAAACGGATGACTCCTGAAGAGAGGAAGCAGGTCCCTGCATGGAGAATGGATTCACAGCCTCCCTGGCTGCTGAGTTTCAGGAGTGCTCTCCGTTTCCAGAGAGTAAGTAGACAAGGCACCCAGGGGCCCTTGCATCGCCTGCACAGAGAGCCCGAGCAGGGCTGTGACCACAGCAGAGGTATTTACCACACTTGTCAACTCACTGGGACATTTTGGATTAACTTCATAATCAACTGACACAGCCACCTGTTTTACTGAAAGATAAAAACAGCAGAATTTGATCAAAAGCATTCTATAATTATCTAAGTATTTAAAAGTAAAAATAGGAAGGATCATCCATTATTTGTAAGAGTATTTTTAAGTCTCTTTGTTCTGTTGTTTCTTCCATGTTTGCTTTCTAACACTATCCTTTTTCTCTTAAACAAACAATTTTTTTTCCTTTTTTAATTTGTGAGTTGCAATTTGGGGGGGGGCGTGGGTTGTAGAAGTAATAATATTCATGAGCCTCTTACATGGATTGCAAAATTAATTATTGAGTGAGGGGCGTTACAGCAAGAAGAGAGTTTATTAAAGAATAATGCTGATTGTCAAGTGCCACCAAGATTCTAAGGCTATGATACTAAGTCACTTGCCGAGGACAGGGCAGAATTGATGACCACAGTTTTATTATAGCGCTTACAGAGAACAGCTATTTCAAGGAGATTGCTTTATTCTGATCCCCACAGTCAGGGCTGAGGCTGGTGGCATTTTATTTTACATATGTATGCAGAAAAAACAAAAAAGTGAGATGCCTTGATGTTGAGACACATTTCAAGGTTTTTCTTTCATTAGACTGAAAAAGGAGTCTTTTGACTTATGTTGCCTGTTTGAAACACACAAGCATAAGATCATTTTGAGCTCAAGTAGCATATTAGGTAAAACAGCGACATTTAAAAAATTAATTAACTAATGGTATTTAGAATTGCAGCTGTATTGCACTAATTTTGATCAAATGCCAGATATCATCTACAGCCAAGCTGATTCCACTGAGGGGTCAAGACAGATAGTGTTACATTTAGGAGGAGCTAGTGGATTGAATCTGGAACATCAGCGCAGTGTGGAATTTGCTGGGCTCATGGATTTAAAATCTTCAAAACAACTTTCCTCTCTTTAGAGGTTTTCTGAAGTGCTTTGAGCCTCCTGATGGACAGACTCCTGCTGAGATGCCTTCAGGAGGCATCCAAAAGAAGACCCTCCCTCTCCCGTCTCCACAATTTTTTCAACCTGTGTTCAAATCCATTCAAGGACATGTGACTCTGACTGCAGAAGTCTCCTTAGCTCTTAGAGGCATTGAAGAGGAAGACTCACCTTTGAAAGGTTAAGTTCAGGAATCCCTTTCCCATGTGATATAAATATCAACTATCAGGAAATAGGCAACATCAGTAAGAGAAGATTTAAAACCAGCAAACCTCACCAATAGAAGATGGGCATGACTTCTACCCAGTTCTCAAAAACCCCACCTAATCAGTGTCATGTCGTGGTTAAAAACAGACTGGAGAGACAGGGAGATGAGTTTGCAGCCTGACTCTTTTGTTTAGTAAAGGCAAGATTTGGAGTAAATTAATCACTCTGGGGTTGAGTTCTCACTTTATAAAATGAAAATTATAATAGCACCTGTTGTATTGGGTGAAATGAGGTAAAATTTTAAAGAGCTCAGAATAGTGCTTGGCACATAGGAAATACTACATATGTGTTTGTTAAAGAAATAAATTCCTTTCTCAAAACAGGAACATCACTCCCTGCTCTCTCCACACAAGGCATGTAAGAGTCAACGCTGAAGCAATAAATCCTTCTGAGAAAGAAAATCACAGATTTTCAGAACCCTGTTTGCAGAGTTGCTCAAGTTGCTTCCAGTCATTGGCTATTGAATCCTTTCAGAGCAACCAAGACAGAATTTACGCAAATCAAGTTCTCCTTGTACAGGAGAGAATGCTGCGATGCAGGAAGAGCAAGTGTTTTCTCTGAGAGACGAAGGAATCAACTCGCCTGTGTTGATTTGTTCTTCTGAACTCGCTCTCTATCCATCATAAGCATCACTAAATTGATATGGAGTGAAAACCGAAAGGTGCAAGCATCAAGCCAACTTAAGAAAGAAAGGCCTACCCGACTACTAGAAATGTGGTAGAGGGTATGGTGTATTAGCATGTTTGCTGAAGAGTGAAGTGCATGTCTAAAACACGTATGTGCTATAAATTGTTGTTACCTCAATAAAAATGGAAGGAAGGAAGGAGGGAGGGAGAGAGGGAAGGAAGGAAGGAGAGAAGGAAGGAAGTATAAAGGGAAGGAGGGTAGGTGGGAGGAAGAAAGGGACGTATAAAGAGAAATAAATTCACCATATGAACTTAATGCACCTTTTTTTCTGACTGCTTCTGGAAACTTAAGTCCTGCTCATGGATTTATTTGTTCATTCAAATTTCCTAAGCGAGAAGAGATAAATATAGCCAAATGAAAACAAAAGCCAAAAGTCATGCATGCAAGTTAAGTTTAAATTCCTAGGAATGTGGTTTGATTGATTTGACATGACTACGTCAGGCAAGAAAACTTTGATTGAGGTGAATCTGGGAGACAGGATGCTGTGAAGACCTTCATGAGGGGAGTCTCCCTTACCGGGTCAAGGTACATAAAGTAAACATGGCAAATGAATGTGAGAAGAGATTCAGGTGAGAATGATGGACATTTTTAAATACTACTCCCCACCCTCCAGCTCTCTTGAGTTTGAAAGACAATTGCCTTTGTACTTAGAACTGTGTCAACTCCTTGGAGTACCCTGTCCAACAAAGCTCTTACAGGAAGAAGAGAAAAAGGGAGGTAAGGAAGAAGGGAGGAAAGGAGGGAAAAGGGAAGAAGAGAGGAAGAGAGTCAGTTATTTCCATATTAAGGTGTGATTTGCAAAAAATGATAACTTTATTTATAGCATCTATTTTATTATTTTTGGCATTCATGCTTTGTCTGAAGCCAAAGCAATATAGACTCATTTCACAAAATTAAGAAATACTTAAAAATATACAGATGAAAATCGAGCTCACTATACAATTGCCTCTCTCTAATGCATCTGTGGGTCTTGGGTTATTTCATTAGGCATTTCTCACACCCAAATCACTTACCTATGAATTCATGTAAATTAAAAAAATCAAATTAGTATCTAAGTATACATATTTTAGCTTAATTTTGTACTTTATTACATTGTGAGACTTTTCCAATGCCCATAAATTTTCTTCATAGGTTTTGGTTCTTTATTTCTACCATAAATTATCTAATGAGTCACATAATTTATTTAGTTACGTACTAATGAATATTGCTTCTGTTATTTTCCTAAAATAAATAATACACACATCTGTGAATTTTATTCACATTTGTGATATTTCTTCCCAGGAATTTTCTAAAAGTGGAAATCTAGAATCAAAATGCATGCATATTTTTAAAACATGGTGTGTTTTGTGCTATTTCTCATTTTTGTAAAATTTGAATATCATTCCTTTTTCCCAAATATAAAAACGTCTTGAGTTTCTCAACTGTTTTCTGTTTAATATTTTTGCTTTTATCTGCATAGACCTTTTCCCATGCTTTTCTTTGAGTTTTTTTCTATCATTATTTCATTAGAGAGTAAATGTTTTTATTCTTTCCATAGAAAGTGATAAGCCCTTTAAATGCAATTCTCGCTTCCCTCTAGCAAGAATTCAGTAGAAATTATTATTAGCTCCATTTTAGAGATGAGGAAATGGGCTAAAATATGTTAAGCAATTTCCAAAAATCACGAAGCAAGCAGATGGTGGAAAGCAGGCTCGACCTCTTTCTATCTTGCTGGGACCGAATGGCTGATTCTGAGCTTCCTTACCTATGAGCACCAGTCTGTGGGCACACTTCCAGACATGCATGGATTTTGTTCTTTTCTTACCTGAATGGTCATTTGACTGTTTACGTAAGACCGTGTCTCCGACTGTATTTGTTTTAAAGTGTCCAAGTGAGAGCAAGCATTCATAAAAAGTTTGATATCAAGGTTATTATGTGAGGAAGTTTATCAAGAAGTTTCCTATTACCTCTTGCATTTACTCTCCTGAAGTATCTTTCTGAATGTCATGGAATATTTGAAAGGCTGCATTTACTTGCATAATTCCCTTTGTCTAGAATGCCTTGTATGTTTTGCTTTGTTTTTAACCACCTAGCTTGTATTGCTTTTTTTCAAAATCATTCTCCTCCAGAAACCTGCTCTGAAATGCCCTGTGAACCTGCATGCTCCTGTTGGCAGCTTGATCAGAATTCCTGCTGCAAGAATAAGTTTCTAAACGATAAGTGAATGTTGGAAAACCTTCTGTTTGTAATTGCAGTGTTTCCTCATAAGAGATTTAGCAACTGACTAATAGAAATGCAGAGCTTTCTTTTCAACTAAAAGACAGCACTGTCATTTGGGCTTATGAACTAAATGGTTCTATCAATTCGGACAATGAACAGGATCACAACAAAAACCATGACCGTGACACAGTAACAATAGACACCCACTTCCATGGGGGAACAAAGACCGCACCTACATTCATAACAGTGAATGTGGAAGGTGCCCTGTTGTGGAAGCAATATACTGAGATCCGTCAGTGCAGATGTTCTAGATTATCCTCAAGAACTCCACCATGCAGCCCCAGTCATTCTAGCAGTCCTTTGGCCAGCAAGGCAGAGGTGCAGAGCAAAAAATTCTAGCCATGCCAAGAGTCTGACTGCAGGATAAACAAGGGAGCACTGAGAAGCCCTCTCTTAACTTTTTCTTTTCTAGTTCAGTCAAGGCTCAGATCGTGGTCTAACCTAGCAAATCCCATTTCTCAAAGCAGAAACCAGGAGCAGTAGCAAAACCCACGGATGCCACGAGGGGCCCACAAAGCTCCTCCTGTGCCCCAGGTGCTTCGGGAAGGTGTGGGCTTGCCTCTGTGCAGTGACTTCTTTAGAGCAACAGTAAAATAGACCCACGCAGAGCTCCACACCCCGAGGGAAACAACCTGAAAGGTCTTTGCCAACTGGGCAAGTCAGTGTCGCATCGCTGCTGTGCTGACAGCTGTCACCTCCTTCTGCACGAGTCCCACTTTTCAGAGCAACAGTGAGAAGCACTGGCAACTTTTGAGACAGTGAGAATGACTGTCAAAACTGGCATGGGAGAGTAGGCAGAGAGTTCAGGAGGCCGTATCAGAAGACACTGGAGGGTGAACACAATCAACCAGAGCTGGTGGAAAGGGGTTGAAAAGCAGAACATCAGACATACTGTGTGCCTTCTGGACAGAAGACTGAAGATGGTGCTCACTGGATCCACTACAGCAAAGGTAGAATCCTCAGAGACCAATCTGATATGCTCATGTATATGGGTGGAATTTTCTCTCTCTCCGTTCAACTTAGAATTCTTCTGGTTGCAAGTGACAGAAACTATGATTCAAACTTGCTCAAACCAAAAAAAAAAAAAAATGCTTAAAAAGGTAAAAGGAAGAGAAGGAGAGGAGAAAGAGGCAGGGAAGGGAGCAAGGAAGGAGGAAGTAAGGGAGGGGAGGGAAGGTTATTGTACTGAAAAGTTGAGACTTAGGGTCAGATTTAGCAGACTCCTGTTATCAGGACTCATTCTTGCTTTCTTTACTCCTCAGTTCTAATTTCCTCTGTGTTGATTCCACTTCCAACCAGCTTCTTTCCTTTGCAGGGAAAAGATATTTTCAAAGTTAGAATCTATTCTTAGCAATCTCCAGAAGACGCATAATACCTTTCCACATTCCGGGTCTTTTGGCACTGCCTGGAGCTCCACTGACACCAAATGGATGTGGAGAGGGCCTCCTCCCCAAGGATTAATCAGGCACTGATACAAGGAGGGGAGCTACACCCTTGAAAGGCAAAAATAACAAGTAGACTGTTGCTCAGGCCACTGTATTTTGAAGAAGAAAGGGCATGGAGTACTGAGAGAAAATTATCCTGGTTTTCTGTCCAGCATCCTTTCTCAGTCTTTTGGTAAATGTTCTGTGTTTATTTCTGGAACCTCTTGACTTCAGATGGTTTGGTGGAACTGCCAATCACAGGATCCTGAATACAGAGTAAATATGTGATACAAGTTAGTCCATCTGACGCACTCTTCTAGGAAATGTCATCTTTAGTTTCCAGATACAAAAGGTATTTGGGGTTGGGTCACCCAATGGTGTCATTTAAAAGGATGTCAGGTGAGATTCAACGATGCCCAAGGTATCTTGGAGACCTTGGTTTCTGCCCTTCCATACATCTACCTGATCAACTCTTACTCAATTCTGTGATCCTTTCAGCGCATACACACAGTTTTCTTTCATTGTTTACTCAGGGTCGGCGCAGCTCCAAGGTCTGACTAAAACAGAGCTATTTGCAGTTTCTGGCATTCGTTCACATTATCTTAGATGTCTAGGACAGTTTTTAAATTTCTGTCAAATTCTATATCTGACTCTCAATGGAAATAATCCAAGAACATTCTTGTGTCTCTTGTAAAAGGAGGGTCCTGGGAGTTGTAGTCTCCAAACATACAGTAAATTATCTTCAGACCTAAACTTGTGCCGAACTTCCTTCTTGGGCATTTATTCCCTAGTGTGCTGAAAAGGGAAAGTAGCTAGTTAGTGGCTAGGTCAAAGCTCTTGGTCTTTTTATCCATTCACACAATCAAATACTCGTTAATGAGACGGTGATTTATTTATTGCCTACTCTATGCCAGCAGTTGGAAAAGACACTGGAAACACCATGCTGGGAAAAATCAGATACTTTTTCTAACTCAAGGGACTCGACAGAGATCCTCAAAATAAATATAGTAATAACAATAAAAAATGCTCCTTGTATTTGTTTCCTAATGCTGCCATAACAAAGCACCACAAACTACTGGCTTTAACCAACTGAAATTTATTCTTTCCCAATTCTGTAGGACTGAAGCCAAAAAATAAATCGAAATGCTGGCAGGGCCAACCTCTCCTGGAAGGTTCTAGAAGAGAAGCCTTCCTTGCTTTTTCCAACATCTAGAGTTCCTAAGCTTATAGATGCTTAACTCAACTGCTGCCTCCATCTTCACATCATCTCCTCCAGAGTCTCTGTGTCTTCTCTTCTTATAAGAACAGCAGATATTATGTGTAGAGCCAATCCTAAATCCAGCATGATTTCATCTGAAGATCCTTAAGTAATGACATTAATAAAGGCTCTGTTTTTGAATAAGGTCATATTTTGATGTTTCTGGTAAACAGGAATTTTAGGAAGACACTATTCAGCTCAATACACAGCATAATAATACAATCAGAAACTAAATGAGAGGAAATAATATGATCTTATTAATGCGTATGAAAGGCATGTGAGCTAGACTGTGGATGTTGTAACATTTTCTCTTGCCCTGCAATTAAGCTGCCATACACCTAGTAGCTTGAAACAATATTCAGTTAATATTCCAAATTTCTATCTGTCAGAACTCAGGCACAGTGAAGCTAAGTTCTCTACTCAGGGTCTCAGAAGCTGAATCAAGTTGTTGGCCAGACTGAGTTCCAGTCAAAAGACTTAGGAAAATGATCTGCTTCTAAATTCTATTCAGCTGTTGGAAGAAATCAGTTCCTAGGTCAGATACCACAGTGGGTCAGGGAAAGCTTTCCAGAAGAAGTCATAATGGAGGTGAGACACAAAAGATACCTAAATAGATGAGGAGGTAGAAGGAACTTTATGTGCAGAATAAGAGTGACAAAGAAACAGCTGCTCTCATAGAACTAAAAAGAGACCCATGTGGCCAGAGACCCGAGAATGAAGGCAAGACGAGAATGAGAAGTGGAGAGACAACCTGGTCCACATTATCCAGTGTTGCACAGAACACAAGAGGACCTGAGTTCTTCTCTCTGCAGAAGTGGTTTTCAGCCACAGGCTAAAAAAGAATGTCTCTCAGTGGTTGATAGAATTTTTAACTGCAGGAAATAACAAATCTGGAGGAGTAATAGTCAAAACAGTTAATAACTGATTATGCAGGGATACGAGTCTTAGTGCTGGGCTGTGCTCTCTTCTGCAGACCCTGTCTGCATTGCCATCAACACCCTGCTTGCTGATTTGTAGGAAGGCCCAGGGGGTTAGAACAGGAAGCATAGAGGACTCTTGGTAAGATGGCAATATTACTTATCCTGTATATGGGACCTGTGTTTCAAGTTTAGACGACAATATGCTAATGATAACAGGACAGCAGGTGCACACCAGGACGGTCCTGTAAAGCAGGATTTAAGTTCACCTCCGTCTCTGAGAACTCAGTGCACTATTTTCCATCCAAGAAGCAAAATCTTTTTAACCATGTTGACAAAAAAGGATTCTTACCCATGCATATTGACAGCAGAAGAGCATCACACACTCAAAGTTAATAGGCTTGAATTCAGTAACTAATCTGTCATTAATTTGTCACTCTGAGAAATTGTTCTCACACCTCAATTTCCCCTACTTTGAGAGTAATGTTAATGCTGTTTCTCCTTAATTTCATTCCGTGTAAATTCCACTTGAGTGCATTGACATAGAAGCATGTCTGCCTTGTTCACTGAGCAAATCTCAAAATATTTCCTGTGACTTTCCACGGTGCTAGCACCGTGGAGAAATGTAATAAGACAAATAAAAATGTCTGAATAGACAACAATGAAAATTGTGCTGAGAGATGCCATAACTGTCAGTCCAAGGTCGTTGGATCCTAGAGCTTGAAGCTTGGACTGGGTCTTCAGTTCCTGCATACAAAGGCCATTCTCTGTCGGAAGTCAGCCAGCTGTTGCTCAGCTCTGCTCAAAGCAGACCAAAAATCTCCACGGATTCCACGAGGGAGCATTTCTCACCCTTTATGGCTCTGCATTTTACCCATTCTTCAGAGCCTACCTCAAATCCCACCAGAATTCAAATCCCAAGAATTCTTGAGAACTCTTGACTCAGGATACCAGCTGTTGACTTTCTTCCTTGAATTACACATTTTAAATCTTTTGTGTGCATCACATGATGGGCATTTTATGAAAAAAATAAACACCCCTGTTTAATGTCACCATTCTGTATGACTTCTCACAACCAAATCCTAGGGTAGAACAAATCGGGCTAATCAGTTTGAGCCCCCTCGCTTTGGGGGGCTCTCATTTCTGCTGGGGCCAGGTGGCCAGAGTTTCACATGTCAGGGATAAAGGGGAAGAGCTGCCAACTGTTTGGAAAACAGATCTGAAGTTGGCATAGAGCCAAACTGACCCCTCTACTGACCTGAGGCAGGAGCCCCTTATACACACACCAGTAAGACACACTGACTTTTCTTCTTCCCTTCCAACTTACCCTTGATGTTGATCTTAATATCAACATTTCCTACAGAACATGAGGACTCTTACTCATTGTGGTTTCCCCATGCCTATGAATCTTCAGGGGTACACCTCTAAGTACTTCAACCTCTGTCTAAAGTAAGTGCGACAACCTTTTCTGTACATGGACACATAGAAAATATGGTTTGTAAGGACTTGAGTCTGCCCTGGTAAAGGAAAAACACCCTAGATTGACACCATGTAAACCAATGAGCAATGATTGGGACTTTCTCCAGCAAAACTTTATTGACAAAGGCAAACTGATGGGCTGGATTTGGTTTCATAGACAATAATTTGCTTTAATCCAATTTGACATAACATCCTACATGATGCAATGTTTGCGATACACCAACTGCCTGATTCATAAAATGCTTTAATTTTGTAATTTCCAACCTCTCCTATTTCCTCCCCTACATTAATTCCTAAGTTTCTCAAGGATAGAAGCTATATATTTCATAGATTTTCTGCTAAAACCAGCCTCACAGGAAAAATTTTAACTTTTCTATCCATAACTCATATAGTCCTATTTCTGCAAACCTCTCTGTTTCTTATGAAGGGAAAAGTAATCATTTTACTATGTCTGGAGCCATTTGAAAATACAAACATATGTAGAATATTGCAGGTTTTGAGTATTTGTTGTAGCACATTAGTGACGTATGTGACCTCATTACTGCTGACCTGATTTCCATGTGTTCACTGACTAATCACATCAGAATTGGTGTGAATGAAAGCTTTGTTTGCTATCTTTTTAACAGTATTATTCCTATGATGCAGAACTTGTGGTACAGTCTGAATTTCTTTTTTTTTTTTTTCTTTCTTTTTTTTTTTAAAGGTACAGGGAGGAATGAAGGTGAGTAGGCAGGCAGGAAGAGAGAGGAAGAAGAAACATTCATTTATTTTGCTTAGTTGTTCTTCTTGGTTGTTCCTGATGCCATGGTCTTGAACCTTGGTCCTTGGTATGTCTGTGGACTGAATCCAGTGGCCAACTTCTAGGCCAGTAGGGCGTACTGTGTATTTCTTTTCTATCAAAGTGACTAGTATGGTTTCTAGATTTCAATAAATCCTTGTTACTAGACTATAATAAAAACATTATGTTGGATCTCTGCTGGACCTCCACAGAGTCGGGGAGAACTTTCATGCCCTTCCTGCCTTAGTGGGAGTCTGGGAATCAGTGCCAGTTAAATGTTGGCTTTCCATCAAAGCCTTTACCAACCTAAATAGCTCAGGTCTCAACATTGAGGAGAGTTGTTTCCAAGGAAGTAAAGCAGTTCAGGGCAACTTTCTGGTAAACCTGATAGCTTTGTCTATTGTATATGATGTGTCTCTGTTTATTCTCTACCACCCTTGTTGATCTGCAAATTTTGTCCTTTTATTCTTTTTTTAGGTATAGTCTCTCTTTCAGCTTCCTGTTTCTAGATCCTTTCTCCTATGTTACCCAATTCTTATGAGATGTCTTTCTCCTTAAACAAAAGGAGTGACCCTCATTTTAAGATTTCTCCTCCAAATCTCGATGGTGCTTTAATAGGTACATGCTAAAATGATCTTTATTGAGGAGCCTTGAAGGCAGGAACAGGATTCATGGGGGAAGAGCACTGAATGGAACCTTTGAGGTAACAGATGAGGAATTACACAGAGCATGGTAGTTACTACGTCACTCACTAAAGTGGCCCTCAGCATGGAGGCTGCTTGGCCCAGGGTCAAAGGTGACGCTCCCCAGTCATGCCAACCTTTGACGACCTGCGTAAGTTTTTCTTCCAGTGAACAGGCCTACCACAGAACCTAAAATCAGCATCTCAGCCCCTGTAAACTCAAAATGCGAAGGCCAAAGCTCTTTGAATTCCCAGTGGGGAAAAGTGTTACCGAGGTCAAATGGGATTTCTTTTGAACTATAGAGACTTACGTTTTCTTTAAACACAACAGAAAAAGTTGTAATGTAAGAAGATTTCCATAAATCAAGGTTATTAAAATATCAGAAATGATAGAGCCCCTGTTTTAATTGCAAAACAGTTACACTCACCTTAATGGAAAAAACGTGTTTGCTAAGCTCATGGGTCCAATTCTACATTCATTGAAAACCCAGAGTTCTGTATAAGTCAATGGGGTGTGTGTGTGTGTGTGTATGTGTTCTGGGAAGTGACAAAGACATGATAAACAGAGGAATCAGAGGAGTAAAATGCTTTGAGGGAAGGTTAGAACCTGTAATGAGAAGTAGCCTGTGTTTACAATGTACCTGCAACACCAGTGTGAGCCTATACCAGCTATTGGAGGTCAGTATTCATTCCAAGGGGCCCATGTACTGTAGTCATTAAATATGTTTTATTTATCACACTTGCACAAGGGTCTGCTGAAGTTCAGCTGGTTGGGGAGATTTGTCTATTAAATTTGTTAGAAAACACTGCCAACAAGACTAATTATTTAGAAGACTATCACATCATTATAAAAGGACTATTTTCTTTATTCTCCTTCCTAATCATATATCCATATCTTTCTTTCAGATTTTCACTTGTTTATCATGAAAAATCTATTGAGTGTTGGATAGTTAAATGCCAATGATAATATTTTCTTGAATAAGCTGAAGAAGACAGAAGAGAGTTTGGAGTAGAGCCATCTGATGGCACTTTTATTTAGATGTTAATAGCAATAGTAGCAGATTAGTTAATATAGTAGAGATTTACATTTTAAGAAGAGAATTGTTGGGATAGTCAAAAACATACACTGTCATTTTCATAGTTGCTTCCGCAAAGAATCTGAGTCAAAAAAGGGGACTTGATGGCATTACATAGTTAAGTATTAGAAGGGCGGAGGGTATCCTAAGACACGACAAGGACTCAAGTCTGGAATACAGTCAGTCTCTTCTCCCTTGACCTCGCCACTCTGCATCTCTCTGCATCTCGCATCTTTGCTGTCATGTGTCTCTGATTAATGGGGACAGTCACTGCAAGCTCTGAGTTCTCATCCTTAGAGATTTTGATGAAAGAGCAAAGGCGGATCTCTCTTTCCATTCCTATTCCAGGTTTTTAATATCTTGGGACAGGGTGAGGTTGAACTTGACCATTGTCTCTTTCCAAGTGCTGCTTTTGAAGAACACTAAAAATGCAATATCTTAACATGTGACATTTAACGTTCATATTCATTATTTGATCTTTAAAAGACCTAGTTCCATTGACAAATATAAGTGATTTATAATTAAGCAATATAATTCTACTACACTAGCTAAGGATGTAGTGTAATAGAGGACCTGTACAAAGAGTCAGACAGAGGTTAAAGCATGTGGGCTCCAGGCATCCCAATTGAGCAGTGGTTAGGTCGCTCATCTTCAAAGAAGCTAGCCACGTACCTTTGGGTTCCAGTCCCAGGTCCAAGAGGAAGCAAGCAGTGTGAACAACTAAATAAAAACAGAAAAAAAATGCTCTTCCACCTCTCTCTTCTGACTGCCTGCCTCCTACTCACCTTCATTCTGCCTAAACCTTTACTTAAAAAAAAAAAAAAAAAAAAAAAAAGCATGTGAGCTCTAGAGCTTGACTTGTTGCATTTGTACCTGGTTTTGCTGCTCACTGGGTATCTCTGGTGGGTGTGTATCCTCTCCAAACCTCAGAGTCTTCACATGGCAGACAATGATGCTACTTACCTGACAAAAGGAATTGCAAATATTAAATATCAGACTAGTACCTGTTACTTCATAAAGCAAACATTAGAATTCCACACTGATTTAATCCTCCTCTTTTATTACTCATCATTGTGTTAAGTCATTAGTCTAAAGAAACAAACCTAAGGCACCCAGAATAGTGCCCTCGATGGAATTTAACAATCCTCACTGGCATCTAGCAGTCTTGTTAGAGCAAAAAGACAAACTGCCACGTGCATAACATCACACGCAGTATAACTTCATTGTGTCTGACCCCACCTCATCTCCAATACCCACTTCCGAGACCACATCCGATTACTGGTCCTTCTCTGAACCAGGCCCATGTGGGCTCCCACTCCCTAGGATTTTCCACAAAAATTCCTATCCCAACTCCTGTCACTTCCTTTGACTTTCCAAAGAAAATGCGACTTTCTTTCCCCTGCTTTATCTGTCTGTGTCCAGCAATCATCATCACATTTCGTAATTGTTAGAAATTTGTCTCATTCTATGAGGACATAAAAGGAGACAGGGTTTCATTTCATTTCATTCTGCTACCCAAGGCAACAATGGCCAGAATATAGTATGAGTTCAAGAAATGCTATTGGATACAGGAAAGGCCCATTTTCTTTTATCTCAGACTTTGCTGCATTGAAGCATGAGAAGTGATGGCATTATTCCCAGACAGAAAAAAAATCACAAGATTATTGGACTCCAATTCATCTGAGCACAAAAGGGTCCTTGAGTCACAGACATTATCATGCATTTACCTTCTCAAAGTCACGACCTTTTCTAACAATTCATTTCTGAGAGCTTAATACATGATTCCACAGTCCTAAAGGTAACATACTCCTTCATCTGAGAGGAATTCCTTCCTTCGTTTTAACAAGTGAGATCGGTCCTCTAAAAACATTTACAAACCCCAATCAGAAAAGGACCTTGTTTTAGAGCACACAGTCAGACCTCCACATGCGCAATATCCAGGCTGTGTGAAAGGAAATTACAGGGTGGACCTGCTCACTCTGCATTAACATTTCACAAAGCTGTCAGAGCCGTCCCTCTTGTCATAATATGTAATAGATGCATGTAATATAATATTATATGGGATAAAAAAGATGTTTTAAACTTTCAAAGGGTGTATATACATGTATGGATGTGAAGAAGATATAGATAGATAGATAGATAGATAGATAGATAGATAGATAGATAGATAGATAGATTAGTCTTGAGTACAATTATTTTACTAGATAATAAAATGACATTCCTACATGCTTCTTGCTTTGTGCTTTGTCTGTGTGCACTAATAACCTAGGATGAAATGGTGAGACCTTTCAAATAATTGCTCTGAGGATACTTTTAAATTTTCATTCATTTCAGGTAATTTGAGAACTTAGCATCTTCATAACGTAAACTTAAATTCTCACCACTTTTGCTTAATGCATCTGAACTAGAGAGGAATTAACAACCCACTCAAGTTATAGAATGTTTTAAAACAATTTTCCTCCTCAACAACTCAAAAGCAATTATATCTGGAAATATTTCTAACTCCACAGGGTACATTATATAAAATCTCTGAAGGGAAAATTTTAAAAAAAATACAATATATCAATGAGACCACATGAAATTTTGTAGTAAGTAATACTGAAAAGCACCCATGTTCAAAATATATGAGAATGAAAACATCTATACATATATTTTGTATTACAAAATCATGACCTCTTTAATCATTATTTAATTGGGGAACCAAGTTGTCTTCTTGACAAGATTCTGCATTTCTGGATGTACCAAATCTTTCACTTTCCATATTTCACAATGGATAGTCTAGTGCTGACCACAATAGCTGCACATGATGAAGAAAATGAATAGTTAGAAAGAGTGACAATGGAACATCATTTTGTCATTTGGGTAGGGGAGTCAAAACTCTCACTAAATAAACCTTCCTTATGCCTAGTAGGTGGGCTCCATCTTCCTCACTGAGGCTTTCTGCTAGACAAGGTCAACTATCAGGGCAAGAGGTCAGTTCACACATTAGATAAACTTACCTGATCATAAATAAATCTTTGTCATTTTCTTTTGAAAAACAATAATTGATAGATAATAAAACTGGATTTATACCTCGCTAGAAACATCAGTTGTTTATCTTGCGTTAACCTTCTCACCTTCAGCTACATCATTGGCATTTAGACATACCTTCAGGTATATTGAAAAAGCCATAAGTCTCACTTTCTACTCCAATTTTGTCTCACAAGTCTTATTTATTTACAGTGAAGGATGTAAGAAGTTAGATGGTGAGGAGGGCTTACTACTCAGGCTGTCAGATTTGAATAAGTCTGAGTTCTTATTTCCTCCAAGGTGATAAGATGAAAAGAGTCACCTAAAGCAGGTAGAAGGGTCAATTTAGAGCTGTTCAGGAATGCACAAAAAAATGATGCTCTAGAAGAAATACACTGAACACTTACCAGAACAAAACAAATCTCAGAATGAAGTCAAGGGAAGAAAAAATAACCTATCCTAACAAGTAAATGGAAGATTCAAAGTTCATTGTTGATTCCAAAGAGTCAAAACAAGCATGGAAAAAGGAAATAGGGTGGTTAAGTTAATATTTTGATAGTTACAACTACCTCATTTATTGCAGACTCGTGATACATAGTTATGAGTTAATAAAATTACTTTGAAATAAATCGTGATCCATGAGCAGATTTTGCAAACATTTTAGGAAGATGGCACCAGAGTTGTCTTTAAAACTGATTAACATTGGTCCTTGTCCTTCTTAGTCAGTGCAGGGCCCTCAGTGCCCACAGGATCAGAGTGTTTTTCTCAAAGAACAATGATTTCCTTCTTCTTTTCTTCTTAGCCCATGAACATATCAGCCTAGACTATTCACCTCAAGTCTCCAGAAACTTCTGTCTCAGTATTCCTCTGACAACAAGAGATTGAACTCTAATCACTGACCCTATGAACAAACTTCTGATGATAACCAAGAAGCTCATTCCTGACTGATGACTTATGCTCCCTTCAATTGAGAGATTTTACTTAACTCAAAACCATCAAGAGTGTATAAATATGAGAAGGAAAATGTTTTATGGAAATAAAAATGAATATATACAACACAAGTGCTCCATGTTCTCACAATGTGGTGTTTTGTTTCCTCCCATGAAGTCCATACACTTATTTTATGCTGAAACCATCTTCAAGGATGGAAGTACAAAATGAATGAAAAACAGTCCCTGCCCTTACTCACAATCAAATAAAAGTGTCCAAAAAAACACAACAAAAGACAGATTGAACACTGAAAAGCGTTGATGTTCAACCATGTTTGACCTACAAAAGGAGCCATTTCCATTGTTTAACTTCACATGAGAATTTGTTACAAATTTCTAATAAAAGTGTATTGAAAGTCTTGAAGTGAAGAGGACCAGTAGATGCGTTTGGGGAAAAGCAGAAAAAGTTTTGAAAAGCCTTTTCCTAAGAACACATGCTTACATGGTGTCACAAGGAATATGGAAGTAAAGGGGATTCCAAGAATGAGAGCCATCAAGGGCATAGCATGGAATGGTCAAACACAGGGTTCATTTTCACTTGCTGGAAAATGGAGTGAGCAAAGACAGTAAAAGTGCTGCAGAGAAGACAGGCAAAGGACAGAGTTTTGAGAGCCCTTTATGTCACAAAAAGGTGTTGGAACTTTCTTCCAATAAAAAGCAAAAAGTTACTAAAGTGTTGTAAGCAGAGGTGTAGCACTCACTAGTTTCTTGGACGTGCCTTCTGAAATAATTCTCAAGATAGATCACAGAAGATGAGACTGACAACAGGAGACCCTTAAAGGGGACAAAGTTGGCATGAAGAAAAGGTGAGATGTTCAACTCAGGTTATAGAAGGAAAATCAGTCATATCTACCCATTCAAAAGGAGGAAAGGATGAGAGAGATGTATGAAGGGAAGGAGACAGTCAAAGACTGGTGACATAATTTGAGAAGTCCAGTGCAAGAGGAAATCATTCAAAAATTATTAACAACTTCATAATGGCAACAGTTGAGCATTGGAATGGTGCGCATTCAGTGGCACAGGTCACATGTCCATGAAACTGCCCCTGTTTCTAGATGACAGCCCAATTAAGTAGAATGAAGAACAAGGGAGAAGGGGTAGACATGGGAGAAAGAAGATGAGATTTATTTGGCCATGTCAATGTTGATGCTCCAGTGGCATATCTGAGGATGTGAGTATAAGCAGCCATGTTGGAATCAGGGGTGACTTGGGTAAAAGTTGTTCTATTTGTAAATGATGTGTTGTCAGCTGAGTTAATGTGCTTTGAGTTCGAGTTCCGTAAATCTCATAACAATAGAAGAATGAAATGGAATCACATTTCAAAGTTCTTGGTCTAATTCTTGATCTATAGTGTGTATAAGTCACTCATAAATAACATCCCTGTTATGATTAACAAAGTATTATTAATTTGATTTTGACTACTACTATATCCAGTAGACTTGGTTGAATAAGTATGGGACAGTAAATAAGGTTTCAAAAACATTAAGGTGGCCAAAATGACAGCAGTGAAAAAAAACATAAAGTGAGCCTAGAGAACCAAATTATGAACCCTAAAGGACAGTAGTATTTGATATAGGAGGAAGGAAAGAGAAGGAAAGGAGATAGAATAAGTTCTAGACTACACAAGTGCAGAGTTTAAACAAAGAAATGTCTTGCTAATGGGGGCATTTCACAGAGACACAGACCTAAGGCAGGCCTATGTGAAAACAGGGTCTCGCAGGCAAGCAGTTAGTCCATCAACAGGTTTTTCAGACACTGTTCTCCAGACATAGAAATGGGCTCCAAAGGTTCCAGATGTTCCTATTTCCCTCAAGTCATTTCTGTGAAATTTTCCAGCATGCTTATTATAAAAATCTGACTCTGCATCTAAGAGAAAATGCCATCTGATTAGATTTACAGCACTCCACAACCTCACCATTTAGGAAACATTTGTCCACCTTTCGTTTCATCAAGGCTATCACATGATTTCAATGAAAATAACTGTCACTGTTTAAAAGTTGATTCCTTTTATTTACCATTTAGTTTCTAACAATTTTTAAAAGGAAAAATACATTTTTATTTGGTTTTTTTTGAGCCACTTTAGTGGCATGTGAATATATTCATTTTTCTAAGTAAAATAAAATGGAACAAAATCTTGAAATGCTCTGCTACCTCCCTTACATTTATTTAAAAGCAGAACTTGGGACTGAGTTCTGTAACTGAAATACTCTTTCTGCTTGAGTTCTTCAATAATGCAAGTTCATAGTCTTCTGGGTCCTTGAGTGATTTAGCATCTGCTTTTCCAAGTTATGTGATATTTTCCCCATGAAAACAAAAGTTTTAAGTAGGCATCAGCTCACAAAATTCATAACTGAACAGGCAAACTTCGATAGGATTCTAGTAATATTTTCCAATCAATGACTGCAACCAACAGTGGCTGAGTAAAGTATGACCAAAAATAATATGCAAATTGAAAGCACATTGCGGGATCTTTAATGCAGAATAGAAACAGACAATTTCATTGATTTTATTGACAGTAATATTTCCATTCTTCACAGTGGGTTACCTCTCCTTCAAAAGTTCAACTCAAACCTACTGCCATCCTCCTCATTCTCAGCATGAGATTTTGCCAAAGGAGCAAGTACAAAGAATGAACTTTCCCCTACCTACTCAGTGATGGGATAGCCACTCATTCCTGATACCTCTCCCTCTTTTAATTTCACCTTACCCCTGGGCTGCTGATGCTTCCTGTCTTCTCGCACTTTCTTCTTCTTCCTGCACTTATCATTTTGTCACATGCTATATAACTTATTTATTTATTGTATGTCTCCACTACCAGAATATAAGCTTCACAAAACCAAGTATTCTATCTGTTATGTTCATCCCTGAAATCTTAGCACTTAGAACAATACTGAGCACAAAGTAGGTACTCAATAAATATATGTTGAATAAACAAATTTCAGTTCATTTGAAATAAAAAAAAGAATGGGAGAAGGAAAGGAAAAGATGCCTTTGTTTTCTCAAGATCTAATTCAATAGTCATGATATGCATCAATTTTTCTCTCAGCTTCCAGAACTTGCATTATTGATGATGCCCATCCCTTCCCCTCTTCAATCTTTTATCTGTAGTAGATTTTCTCTTCCTCCACAAATAATATACTCTTCCATCCTCAGATATACCCTTCTCTTAACCCTACCACTTTTTTCTTTCACTCTTATTGTGTGTGTGTGTGTGTATATATATACATATATATATGAGAAAATATCGATACTTTTGTCATGCCACTTGGTCCTATACTCTGAATCTAAGCTCAACCATGTACTTACTTTGTCAATTGGGTATTACCAAATATACAAGTTATAATGCTTATGTGATTGCTCTATCGTTCACCATCACCATGAGAAAATAATTAACATAATCTAATGGAAGATGAGAGAAATGTAACTTAGCTGTCTCCATCATTCCACTCAAGAGTCAGTTAATCATCAGATATGTGAGTGAGCTCACCCAAGAGCAGAAGAAATATCCAGTGGAACTGAAGGAAGTGAAAGAAAAATGTTGCAGGTGGAAGAAACAACATGTGGTTCAGTTCTGAGGCAGAAGGTATGTTTCTTGTTTGAAGACTTTGAAAGAAGCCATTGTGACTATACACAGGAGCAAGAGGAATGGTGGTTGGAAAGCTGAGGAGAGGCCTGAAACTATACCAACCTGGGGGTCACATCTGTTGTATCTGTTCCTATGTTCTGCTTCTTGCTCCCTTTTTAAGAGACGATGTGTTCTCCCAGGACTTAGTTCCTGCACTCCTGCCCAGCAGGGACTTCACCTGTTGGTCATTACTGATTTCTCCTGCATCAAGTATCTCTCTCCTTCTACTGGATCATCCGAATATATTTGAAATATGTTTTACTTTCTTCAATATTAAAACAATAAACCTCCTTTGGAACAACATGCCTGTTGATACAACTTCTTTCTCTGTTCCCTTTCAAGTCTGTATTTTAGATCTCTCATTTGATCTCCTCCGTCCAATCTGATTTCACCCTCATAATTCCTGTTAGCAAAGTTTCCAATGAGTGACTTTTTGCCCAAATCAATAAACACTTCCCTGTCTTCATCTTTTTATAATTCTGAGAAACACTGGCAAGCACTCCTTTCCTAGAACAGTTTACTTTGGCTTTTCTCCTACTTCCTAGTCGTTAATTGATTTCATTCTCTTTTCTCTGTGACTTTACTTCAAACCAAACTCCAAGGATGGTATTGAGTCTCTGCTTTCATTTCTGCCATTGCTTCCTGGGTGTTCACGAACATTCCCATGGCTTTCAATAATGTGCCCATTATGCTATTTCCTGACTGCATGTCTCTACCCTAAACATTCCCTGAGTAAATCAGACTTGTGTTTTTAATCATTTTACCTGAAAACTTCAAAAACATCTCAAACTTAGCATGTGCACAAAAGGACTCTTGATTTTCTGCCTGATGTGATCATCGCCTGCTTCACCCCCCTATACCTAAAGGGCACTACTTCAGGTATATGTGGTAAGTCGATGGTGGATAGACCCATTACTGATTCATCTCTCTTCTCCCCTCCTCCCCCCTCCCCTTTCCTCCCCTCTGTTCTATATCTAATCATCACAGTGTAATATACTACTTATTGACAAAATATCTCCCGTGTTTTCACATTCTCACTATTGTATGTTTGCCACCTAACTCCACTACCTCATTATCTCTTCTTTCTTCAATAGATTTTTAGCAACTCTTCTTTTTCCTGCTATGACTCTGTACAGTTGTCAAAATACTCTTTCACAAATATAAATTAAAATACATTATTGTCTTGCATGGAACGGTTCACCTTGTCCTCCTGGGAATTCCAAGATCCTTCTGTGACCTCCAGGCCGGTATGGTTTCATGCCTCACCTCGGCTTTCCAACCACCATTCCTCTTTATTCCTGTGCATAGCCACAATGGCTTCTTTCAAAGTCTTCAAATCAGAAATACACCTACCACCTTAGAACTGAACCACATGTTATTCCTTCCACCTGTAACATTTTTCTTTCATTTCTTTCAGTTTATGTTTAAAATATTGTTTAAAACAGGGTTGAGTCTTCCTGACTCAAGTAGGAGGAGGCCTCCCTTGTTAGTCTTCTTGATGTCTTTCCCAGTTCTGTAGACTAAAATCACTTCTTTCTTGTGTTCACTTATTCTAGAATATTTATGAAGTGCCTACTGTGTTCCCGGCCATGCAATCAGCACTTAGGGAGTAACAGTGAACAAGCCAGGCAAAATCCTTGCCCATAGATACCACAAATATTGAGAGGACAGAGATAATAAGCAACACTAATAAATGAATAAATCATGAATTTATAAAAGGTCATATGTACAAGGAAAAAACAAAGCAGGTGAAAGAGGGGTCGAGAGTACCAAGATGGAAACACGGGGAGAGTTGCACTTAAGTGGGAGGATCATAGAAAGGCCATATTTGAAGGTGGTAATGAATTAGTTAGACTACCTAGGTGCGTATGATTCATGCAGAAGGAATATCCATTTCAAAGGCACTAAAGTGGGAACATGGGTACAGTGTTCTAAAAATTAAAGGATGCCCGTCTAACACCAAAAAAATGGGAGATGGGGACACAATTAGTAAATGAATTCTCAGAATTAAAAGGGCATTAGTTAACTTTGCAAGATCTTGTAAGCCTTCATAAAGGCTTTAACATTTATGTTTTATTATACACGAAGCCACTGGAAGCTTTTCAGCAGAATGGCATGATCTGATTTACATCTACACCACCTGTTTACTTGTTTACTTTCTGTCTCTCTGAATGATGGCCTTTTAACTCTCCATTGAGTACTCAATGACTAGTATGGTACCTGATACATAAATAAATATTTAAGTGATCAGTTAAATGCATGACATTACCATAAAATGTCTGCTGTATCTGGAGAATACAGGGTGTAGTTGGGAGAGAAGTGGGAGAAGAGATTGAAATTTAGGGATGTTTGAATGACTACTACATGCAAAATGAAATTACATCATTAACATGGTATAAATAAAAAATATGTATGTCTAAATATGCATATGTTTGGATAATTCAAAGACCATAAAAGTTTACTAAATGTATTAATTTGCAGCAGTGTATTCAAGAGTACATAAACAGTAATTTTTTTTCTTGTCAACTAGATAATAGATTTATTTGAGTAAAGGTCATGCTTTCTTGAATTTGTGTGACTGTTCTTGTTCTTGCCTGTGTCTGTAAAAATGACCTTTGTTGAGTTTATTTTTTATGTATAAGAAATATTCTGAGTTTTTATCCATTATATGAAATGATATATCCCATTTAAGCTTCTTAAGAACTCTGAGAAGTAGCCACTTTGCCTCCATCTAATATATTAAGAAACTGAGGCTTAAATAATTAAAAAGGTAGTCTAATCTCATACATTTAGTAAGGGGTGAAACCCAGATTTTAATCTGGTTTTATCTGAATCTAAATCTCTTTGTCTATATTTTCAAATTCTTTTTGCCTGTACCTCAAGGGAATCTCCCAAGAACAATGTGAGCCTGGAAAAATAGACAAAATATTATACCTGTGATTATGGGTTCATGCACAGATGCACATCCAAACGCATACTCACACACACATACACAGGCGGGGTTTTAACCCAGGCCTTCTACTCCAAATACATTAATTTTGCTAAATATTTAAGAAATTAGGCATTATTTTTAACAAAACCTACATTAAAAACCAATCTACACTGCAGCCAAAATTATCTCTTACTTTAGTCTATCTATGAACCATTCTTATGATGTACAAGATATATACTTACCTTTTAGAAAAGGCAATCTCTCACTAACGAATTGGAAAACGTCAGCCTTCCTTGAAGCTAGGACACAGATATAAGACCAAGGCTCGTTCAAATGTGGTTACTTCCTTTGAACTTTAAATCTTGAGATGGGATACAAGAAAAGAGAGCCCACATAGAATTGATTTGGGTAGGGCTGGATAACTAGATTTTAGCCCCTGCGTTCACTTTGCAGGGGCAGAAGTACCTTCCAATGATATTGGTGGCGATTGCCACTTTGGTTGTGTCCTGTGGTGATACTGTATGATAGCTGTGGGTCACAATTTGGCACATGATTACTGTCTGCATTCCCAGGGTCAGTTATTTCTCTGTTCCTCTCAGAGACTCTATGAACATTCATCTATTTATGAATATTTTTCTCTATTAATTCATGAGTTTCTTTTGCTGCTGTTAATTACAGTTTATATCCAATATTGGTCTAAATGTTAGACATTTTTCAAGGGGCTCATATTTGGCTGTTGAAGCTGTAATTCATAAGGTCAGATTTATTTCAGGGTGCTCATTTTTCTCAGTGAAGGAAATGTGTGTGACAGGGAACCTCAGCGTGCTAGTGGGAGAAAGGAATAACATACCACGAGGCCACCAGGTCTTTTCATCTCACAGACCCGCAGATGTTTAATAGACCTTCTTCATTCCTTTGTAACAGTGTTCTGAAAAATATGTTGTTTCTTTGGGGAAAACTTTTGGCATGAAATGATTGGAATGACTGCAGGATTTTATGACTTCTTGAAAAAATAACTGAAAACACAAGTATTTTGAAGTTAGCAGCAATGTCCAGTCACTCTCAGGAATCTGTTTCCTCCATCTTCTCCTTTCAAAAATGTGATCTTTGAAGGTCTGCTTTTTATATATGGATGTAGTCCTTTGATATTTGTGTTTAATCAGCTTCAGGGATGCACTTCCACTGGAAATCTGGAAATTTCTCTTTGGATGCTTTTAGAATTTTTAGTAAAAGTTTCCAGAATGTCTAGGTCTAGAAAAACATCATTACAATAAATTAACATTGAACTTAAATATTTCATGAAGGACATGCATCTTTGTTTTTCCAATGAGCTGTAATGTGCATACTGTGTTTCTTAAATGAATGAATGAGAAGACAAAGACTCCTGGAAATGTCACTCAATACAAATGATCATTATTATCTTTGATAGTTTAGCCCAACTCTTGGAAGATTCAATTCTTTTGTTTGGGTGGCTTTTGTTTTGTTTTCTTCTGTTTAGGAAAAGTAAAGAATGAGAAAAGGAAAATGAAGGAAAGTAAGTCACCAATCAGAATAAACTTTCTTTAATGTTGCCACCTGAGGACCTGGACATAGTTTTCTTCATCTTTTGGCTCTGCCCTGACATCTGCAAGCCTTCCTTGTTCCACCCCATCCTTTATCTATCTGCATCTTAGCTTCCTCTTCCTCCTCTTCATGCATTCACTGCTTTTGCCCCACAGCTTCCTATTTATTTTATTTTTGACATGAGTTATAAACAAATAAAACTTGAAAACTTGCACTTGGCTTAGGAAGTCACATTCTCCTCAATTCCTTTCCAGTAGGACAGCTGTCAATTCATTCTTTGTTCAACAAGTTTCTCGTCCACCCACTAGGAGCCAGACATGGGGCTAGGTGTTTTATATCCAACAGTGAACAAAACAGGCTAAGTCTTCATTTTTGCAGAAGTCACAATTCAATGAAGTAGAAAACTTTTACGTAAAATAACGCATACACAATTATACAAATATTGGTATCTTCTTTGAAGGAAAAGAACAGGAAGCAGAAGAAAAGTTCAAAAAGGCAAAACAACAGAAGCAGTGTAGTTTATGGTGAAAGATAAGTGAGTACCTATCAGATGAGATCAGATTTAAGCTCAAATCTGGAAAATGAGAAAGAGTCACCCATATTGTGAGTTATCAGAGGCGAAGTTCTTTGAATTTGATGTTTGGAAATTGAAATAAGGTTGGTGGTTAGAGCAGCAAAAGTAAGAAGAGTTCAAATTGAAATGCTAAAGCAGGTACATACCACTTAGGGACTGATAGACCAAAATAAGGATTATAAATTAATGCAAAATATAATAGTAAGCTACTGAGAGAATTTGAGTAGGTCATATAATTAATATTTAAGGATTATTCTTGGTGCCTAGTGGATAAGGCCACTGGATGTTATCCTCATACATTCCGAGGACTCTGGTTTGAGACTTGGGGCCATGGAAAACAACCAAGACGAACAACTAAATAAAAATAAATAAAACTCTTCTTCCACCTCATTATTCCTGCTTGCCTGTCTACTCATCTTTATTACTGCCTGCACCTTTCTTAAAAATATATATGTGTATATATTTATATATATACATGCAAGTATGTATATGTACACATACGTGTGTATAATGTCTGTGTGTATATACATATATATATATATATATATATATCCTTAATGTGCAGAATTCACTTTGAGAGTATTTGGTCTATTAATAAACTCAAAATTTAGTAAGTCCTAGGCTCCCCATTGTTGCTCAAGGCTACCCCTGAAGCAGGAGGTAACAATGGTGCAAGCATATCATATGCAGCCACCTTAAATGAGGTTGCTTTCCTCTCCATTGTAATTTGGTCATAGGAAACTCAGCTTGGGGATCCAATAATATTTTGAGAGACAGTGACATCGTGGCAGAAGCAGCATGATACACGAATTAGCCACCTTGTGTCACCAGGATGTGCCTCACGGGTCCTATCCCATGAATTCAGCTTCTACTTAATGAAGGAAAGCCCATGGGAACTGCTGACTTCATAGCTCAATAAGGTGTCTCTGCATTGATGATGGAGAAAGTTTGGAAAACACAGTTGCACTGTGTTTAGTCTTCATGAAATCCAGGAACAATTTAGGAAGTCCTTAAATTTAAAAAAAAAGTTACTTGTGGGGCAAATGTCTTTGTAGCGCCACAATTGAACTACACACATATCTTCCCCAGAGACTGTGTCAAATATATAAGATCATTGCTTTGCTCAATAACTTCTAGTTCTCAATATTTTGACACAAAATAGACTTATTCATATGTCCCACTTCAGTGTGGATCACTTGGGGACAGTGTTCTAAATTCCTCCTAACTTGTGATTCCAGGTCTTCAGAGATTTTACCAATCAGGTAGACATTAGGGGAAAAGGCAGTTGGAGAAATTTTTGTAAAATAGGTCAAAATGCTATTTATTATTTCCATCAAGCCTGTTGTGTAGAATTCATCAAAGGATCACATCTCACCATGGCAAAGACAGGAAGATGTAGTCCAGATGTGTGAGCAAGAAGACTATGGATGGGCACTGGGAGCCATTTCGTATTTCAAGCTCATTAGATCCAGTGGGACATAAAGGATTGGTGACAAGATCTTGATTTAATTCTAATAACATCATCCTTTATACACAATTCTGTGCTTTGCCAAGTTAAAAGATACCATTTTACTAAGGTTCTACTTATAATAATGAGCATGAGCTGGAGATTACTAACCAGACCACGTAGAAAAGAAAATCTGTCTGTGGGTCCGGTGTTCTGTTAGCATAAAAGCAGTGTTACATCAGAGTTTGGTTCTAAGCCTTTACACCATTAAGAGCTCTTGTCCCTGTCACTTTTGTTGTCTTTCCAAAATGCAAGTTATTTTGTATTCCATATCCTCTCAAATCCTCACTCAAACTCCTTTTCTTTCTACTCATCATTCCTTTGAGGCCTTCCTTTCCAGTCATTTTAAGGATGTCTTTGGATGGTCCTAGAGGGAATTACATTTATTGAAGTAAGTAAGGAAAAGAAAGACAATCGTATGATCTCACCCATATGTGGTAGATAAAGAGCTCAAATGACAAAAATGAAACAAAAATAGACATGCAGTCTATAGAATCAAATTAGTGTTTACCATAAGGGTAGGGGAAGAAGAATGGGCAAATCAGTTCAGAGAGGTCAATTATTTGGTGCAGAATTGAACCTTTGGTGGTAAGCTTAATGCATGATATACAGATACTGATCTACAATGATATGCTCCTTAAACCTATAAAATGTTGTGATGCAATGCTCCTCTAAAACTGAAAAAAAAAAAAAAAAAGGATTTTCCCTTCTCACTTTCTGTCCACTCAAGTGGAAACTTCTCATCCTCTCACCTATGTTCTGACAGGGCTGAGAGTTGGAAGTAGAGGTGAAGTGCAAGGAATGTGTGAAAACAATTCAATCATTTCTTGCTGCCCATTGCTACTCATATAGCATTATTAACTCTACTCATTAGAATAGTAATATTTCTGTAGGATTCTCAATATTTCTCCTCATCAGTCGTCTGCTTGCATTCTAGCTCCTTCCCCACATTCACTAATGATTTGTTAGTAGTAGATTTGTGATCTTCCCTGAAGATAGACCCATAGTCTTGCCATCATTTTAGATGACATCTCTGTTCATTTAGATGGTTCGTCTACTATCTTAGACAAACTGCTTCTTGACCTCCTTAATTTCAATAATTTTATCTTCATATCCTCAGTTCCACTAAATCTTGGTCATCTTTCTTAAAATTCCATGAACAAAACAGATAATAAACATTAATAATAAAAAACAAAAAATTAAAATATTGAAAATATTCCATCTATTGTTACTTAAATTCCAATATTCTGCTATCTCCTGTATTTAAAAGTGAAATCATTTCCAAATTCATATTTCCTTCCATTGCCTCTCTTCCGCCCTTTACAAAATTACAAATGTCCTTAAAATAGGGGTCCATATTCATGCACTTCACTACTGTATCTCTTCTTCAGTAATATACTGATATTAACTGTTGCTTACCACACTCCAGTAAAACTGTTCCTGCTGAGGTCCCTTATAACATTCATAATGTTGGGTTAGGTGGAATAATGTGTCCTCACCTTTCTTGCTTTTTCTTCCTTAGTTGGCATTACTGACTGACTTCTTCCTTCCAATCTATCTTGTTCAATGACTTCTATGTCACCTCCTTCATTTACTTCTAACATCTTACTTATCATTTCTCATTTACCCTTGTGAAGTCCTTCTTTCCACGAGCCTTCATTTTAATGTCTTTTTCTGGGATAAGCTATCAGCTTTTGCTCCCCTCGCTCAATAGTCAAACCCTTGGAAACCATAG
Source organism: Solenodon paradoxus (assembly GCA_004363575.1). Classification (NCBI taxonomy): domain Eukaryota; kingdom Metazoa; phylum Chordata; class Mammalia; order Eulipotyphla; family Solenodontidae; genus Solenodon; species Solenodon paradoxus. Next base: position 34,350 of record RJWH01006616.1, read on the forward strand.
TCCATTGCCAAATTCAAGAGTTTGTGAGATTCTTTGTTCACAATACATGCTTAGCTATTTTCATGGCTATATCTCTATGACTTCCATGAAGCAGTGCAAGTGTGTTGTTTTGGCAAAACTGAAGACTCTTCCTGGACTCTTATCCAGGAAAATCAGTGTGGATCACCTTTAGTCTAAAGATAAGAAAAGGAGTTAACATCTAATATATAATAAGTACCATATGCTTTTAAGTTATATGGAAAACCTTGTCAGTTTAACTCATAATTGAGTTCAAGTCCTCTGAGAAGTAGATACCAAGATGAGATCAGATTTATAAGAAGTTTGCAGAAATAAACACCTATTAAGAATAAAGATGAAGGAAGCAGAAGTAAACAGGTAGAATTTTGAGACCACAGTGCAGGCAGACATCAGTTCAAGAAGGATGGGAAGGAAATTGAGTAGGAGCAGCATCAGACCATAATGAAGTCTTTAAAAATAGTCTTGGTAAAGCATATAGTAAATTTCTGAGCAGAGGAAGTCCACGGATAGACTTCCAACGGGCCTTTTCTACATCTACTACTGCTGGCTTTCTCATCCGTGACTGGGAGCAGTTTGGGACAAGTGTGGCAGTGTTAATGTCCCAATGAAAACAAAGATGCAGCAGCTGGAGATGTTTGAAACTCTGATTTCTGTAGTAATTCTCTTAAGAGGAGAAATGAGAAATGTAAACGAATGACCAATACATGGACATTTCTAAATTCTTGTATCTTCTCTGCCTATCCCTAATAGCTAAGTCAACACAGTATCTTATTTCCTCAAATCCGCCCCACATCAGTAATACTGCATCTCAACAGTTTCTGATTCTGTTCGTGGTACCACAAAGATTAATGACCAAAATCCTCTGTCCATGGTTGGTCAATGAAGCCATATACACTGGTTGAGCTCCACAAGAAATGTACAAGTCTTTTAGAATTAGAGAATATCACCTTGTTTGCCAGTTGTCTTGATTATATCCCCAGACATGAACAAAGCTGATACTGAATTCTCTAGAGATCGGAAGTATGACTCAAGGGGACTGCCAGGTTGAGGCTGAAGGAGTTCAAGTGAGAAGCATCTACTACTTTAGGTGACCTCTTCTCCCTGTCAATCTGAAGATAAGTCAAATATCTCAAAAGACACTCTCAAACCTATATTCAAATTCCAAACTACTACCTAGAACTCTGAACACAAATATCCAAACCTTCCTGAGCATGCCTTCATCTCTACTCGTGTTCCCTACAGTAGCTAATGAGCCCACTATCCATTCCCAGTTTCTCCAACTAGAAACCAAGAAACCATTTGAGGATATTCTTTTCATTCCTCCCCCAACTTTTAATTAAGCAGGATTCCAAATCAAAAGGATTCTGTTTTTCACAGCTCTTCTATCCACCCTCCCTGTCGAGCAATCATCACAGTTCATCTTGATTATTATGGGAGGTTTCACTTCGTGACTAAATCCAAGCTGAGTGGTTTTCCTTTGCTGTTCTATCAGGATGATATTTTCAAAATGTGAATCTGGTAGACTAACTGCTATAAATCTTTCAGTGGTTCCCCACAGTTCTTAGGAGCAAGTTCTAACACTCTAGGTGAGTGCCCAAGGCACGAAATGATCTAGACTTGCCTAAACCTCTAATCTTGTCTCTTCCTGCTCTTTTTTATGAAGCCTTCATTCCAAGCATACTGAATACTTCAGTTCCTTCGACAACACATGATGATTCTTGTCTCCATTCCATTTTCATACTGAATCCTTTAACAGGTCACCTTCTTATACCATCACTGTTATGCTAAGTCTTACTCTTTTCCTGAATCTCAGATCAAGTTCTGTCTTCTCTGGGAAACCTGGGATGAAGCTATCTCTTTCCTCTAACTGCACCCACCTATCACCATATTTAACTCATTACATGTTAAAAAAAAAAAAAAGAAAAAGAAAAAGAAAATGCTTAAATGTCTCTCTGCATGTATGCTTAACTCTTGGAGGGAATTTGCTTATTTTATTTATCCGTATGTCACACTACTTACAAAAAGGGCCAGGCAGATACTGGGTACTACATAAAAGTTAGAATCATATTATTTTGCTTTGAGTTGTCATCACAATAGTTAAAAGAGTCAGTGGTTGATTTTCCAAAATTTCAAAAGCTATCAAATCTGTAACAACAACAAAAAAAAAGTGTTTCATAAATAGAAAGGAGTCAACTCAATTATTTGAGTCAGGACAAATAGCTACAATATGTGTTATAGTTTATTAACTTTGAAAAATACAATTCCACAATAATTATTTGGAAACTCATGAGATTCTCTAATTTTAAAAATAACATGGGCTGAACTTGGATGTAGGGTTTTTGTTAACTTCTACTCTCAACAAAAATAGAAACAAAAAATGCAGACGCATCAGAAACAAGATTCAAATGCCTTACTCATTGATTATCCAGATTATTTATAAACGCTTAACCTGAAGTTACTTTATTCCGTCTTTAAAATCACCCGATGAAGACACTCTCATTAGTTCCATCTTATCGATGAAGAAACCAAGACTAGAGAAATCATATTTATACACTGTGGAATAGTCATGAAGTGTAAAGTACTCAGACCGGCCTCCTTCACTTTGCTATTATTGTGACTTACATAGAATTTCCTGGCACTGGTTAAGTTTTCCTTAAATACACAGGTAATTAATAGAAAAGAGTAGTCTAACAGGGTGTCTACTTATTAAAAGCAATAAAGTTTAGTGATTCATGCTACAAACTCTTCAGATTGTTGAGCCTGGAATTCCCTAGCTGTACAGCCTGAACTCAGCCACTCAATGCTTCAGTTTTCTAATCTATAAAACAGAAACAACATATAATATCTTCCTCAGAGGGCTATTCTGATTGTTGAATAAGTCCATAAACGTGAAACAGTTAAAATGACTTTGTCTATACCAATTCGTATTAATGAGTATTATGTGTTATCAAAAATAATTATTCTACAGAAATGAAGACAGAGGAGGTTAAGGTACATCTTACACATAAAAAAGTGCTCACAGGGTGACTCGATTTTTTCCCAACTGATCTATGTTACTTAATTTAACTAAGTACTCCAAACTAATTCGACTCTTGTTTAATCGTGTTTAAGTATAAATATAAAATGGAATCAATTTATATCCATATTAACTGTTACTGAAATCTACTGCCTTTTTAAAAATAAAAAGGCTTTTAAAAGTCTTTATGTTTATATTTTGTTTATGCTATATGCTTTTGTCTTTTTTCTGGCTAAATTGATATTTAATATTGCCAGGGCTCTTTCAATTATTTTGGTATGTATAAGTAGAGTAAAGATATAACGTGAAAATATTATGAAAATTATTGCTTATGGACCTAAGTAATACTTGCTATAATTTAGGTTTTTGTGTGACAAGCATTAAAGAAAGAAAAACTAAAGCTTCTATAAAAAGATTTTTTTCTTTTTCATTACCTATGAGTAGGTAAACGTACAAAAACTTTGTGTAAAGATTGACATATTTCATTAGATATCATAGTTATTTTTGATGCTATACCAATTCTAAAGATAAACTCAATCCAAATTAATATACCATATAATAATAGAAACCATTGCTATAGTAAAAATAAGAAGCATTATTAATTATTCTACATGAAAAATATTCTATTGCAACCTTAAATTTCAAATGATTATAGATTTAAAGCATTCAGCAAGAATAACTATGTTCAGAATTGATTTTATAATATCTACAATATTGAATAAATGGTAAGGAACAAGAAAAATTAATCAAGACCATGTTTTAACAGTCCTCACTCCTTTGGGGGGACAGGGAAGAGCTTGATAGAAAAAAGATGAAGGCAGCTAAGAAAAGGAGACAAGAGGTCAGAACGATTAAAGAGAGCAAAAAACTATCTGTTTCAAAAGAATACATGAGCTGTCCTAACTGTACAAATATTTCCACCAAGCAACCATCGAATTCCCATGAAGCAGTGGCCAAAACACCCAGGAGGTAGAAGGAAGCAAAGTAAGAGATATTAATCAAGACATTCCATCACTAGTAGTGGGAAAATAGCTCATTTCACTCACATGAAGACCAATCGTTATGAACAGTCAGCCTAGAAATGCTTACAGAGCATTTAGGCTATTTAACTGTCTGGTCAGTGAGCACTTTTTTTTTTCACCATAGTGATTCAAACAAATGATTCCCACTGAAAATATTTCTCCCTGACACTCTGGTGCTAGTCATCAAAATTTAGTTATTGGAGACTCTGTTGAGCTAGACATGAAAAACAGGTAGATAATTGATTTTTTTTTAATTTGCTATTAGCATTCAGAAAAAAAATGGCCTACAAACCATCTCTTCTCATGAACCAAGCAAAGACTCACACATTTTTTATTTGCTCATTTTCATCTTGATTGGCTTGAAAAAGCTACTTCCTTTTGTTCAATATGTCCTTTCCACGTTGTTGTGCTAGAAAAATCCTTCTCATTCTTTAAAATGTGGTTCAAATGTCACTCTGACACAAAAGCTTGTTTAAACTCTGCAGGCAGAGTTAACCAAATTCTTTTCTGTGCCTTGTCCACACTTTTATTAGGGCATTTGTCATATCTCTGCATTTATTTCTAAGTTGGTCTGTCTAGAAGACAATGGGCCCTAGAATGAATGAATAAGGGAAAAAAAGGAGAAAATAAGTGGATGAGATGTGTTTCAGATGGACAATTATAACAAGAGTTATTTTATAATGTGGGAATTCTAACATTTTGAGGTTTGTTTTTTTTTTAATACTCTGGTAACCACAGACCTGGTTTCTTTTACTTATGTAAACATGTTTATTTTATGGTTACGTTTCATGTTTATGTTTTTGCTAGATTGTTTTTCCACATATATGTCAGATCATATAGTATCTGTCTTTCTCTGTTTGACGTATTTCACTGAGCATACTTTCAAGTTCCATTCTTGTCACAAATGATAGAATTTCCTTGATTTTTATGACAAATAATATTCATTGATTATTACATATCATACATATACATGTATATACATATATACAGACATAATACATTTATATGTATACACACACACACACACATATATATACACACTATAATTTATTTATCCATTCATCTGTTGTGGACACTTAGGTACTTAGTTTACATCTTGGTTATTGTAAATAATGCTAGAATGATAGATATCTTTCCAATATTTGTGTTTTCTTTGAATATATTCCCAAAAGTGGAGTCGTTAGAGCATATGGTAGTTTTATTTGTAAATTTTTGAAAGTCCTCTATACTGTTATCCATAGTTGTTGCATCAATTTGCAATCCCACCTGCATGTCTGTTAGAATGACTGTCATCAAAAAGACAGTGATAAAAGTTGGCGTGTATGCAGAGCACAGAAAAGAACACTTGCGTAGTCCTACTGCCCATCCTAAGAGTTCTCATCAAAGGGAGAAACTTTTCTTTCCTTTTTTGTTTTCTTTTTATTGTATCTTGGTAAGAAGAGAGATGATAACTGAACTTGTTGTGGAAATCATTTCATAAGATATGTAAATCAGACCTTCATCTCTGTGCCCTAGAGTGATGTATGTCAATTATTTTTCAAAAAAAAAAAAAAAAAAACTGACAAAATTAAATAATTTGGGACAACTAACAGTTTCAGTTCAACCTAAAATCCACTCTTCCAAGTCCATATTCATTTATTTTTCTTGTTGCTGTCATTTGTGTGCTTTGGATCAGTGACCCATTCCTCTAAGAAAGAAAGGTCATTTCAATTTTTATTAAGTCCTGGCAATTTGCTCTTTTGCTGACTTTGTTGTTCTGCTTGCTAGAGTCTGTGAATTGCTATGACCCATTCTTCTAGAGGGAATAAAAATGCTTTCCAGAGCTCCCCAACCTACTTTAAACATTGAACGGCTTTAATTTGATTTACTGGAAAGACATGCAACTCAACATGCTTTCCCCCAGGTTTAATTTGGCGATATAGGAGAAACAGAAAGGGTGCAAGGCACCAAGAAGCTAAAATTATCCTGAACAACAAAAAAAGAAATTTCGACTCATATTTAAAACATACTTTTTCCTCCTACTTCATGGGGAAATACGGTGATGAAAAGAAGAAAACATTTCTTCCTTCTTTCTTAATGAATATCATAAAAATAGGAAGCCTTCAGTGAAATCATTAAACAATGACAGCACAATTCTTCTTAAAACAAAAAGTTCTCTTTCACCTTCATCAGAATCGTAAGATTAACTTTTTGCGTTCAAGCTAATTTGAAGTATCATCTTATAAAATTAAAAAAATTCCCATTTCAAAGAGAAAACTATAGTATTTAACACATAAAGTGTACATCAGCAATGATAAAATTTAAATTCTAAAGTAATTACTGATTTTTTGAGGATTTATTTTTGCTCATTTGTGTTTTTGTTCACAAATCCACAACTTAATGCAGACAATGAGAAGGCAGAAGCAATATTGGTCCTTGCTTAGATTCGATTAAATGAAAAAACATATCTAGAAGTTACATATGGAAATATTTATGTATTCCTTCAATAAATATTTAACATATTTTTGCTGTGTGATAAACACATAAGTAGGCACGTAACGATAAACAGAAACAAAAATGGGGAGAGAATTCCATGATGTGCCATTTACAACTTACTGGAGGAAAGCAGAATATGCAAAGACAGATTTGTCTGTGTGAGGAAACATGGTGATCAACTGATAAATATCAAGGAAAAATTTAACATGAGAAAGGAAAAAGAGTCAAATTCCTTACCTTATTTTAAGTAGTGGCATTAAAATATATCATAGGAACTTGCAAAAAAAAATAATCAAAAAACAAGGAGCTTTTGTTATTAAAAAAAATCAAAACAATGGTTACTTGTTTGAAATCTGAGCTTTGAGTGTGAAATCTGGAAAATCTGAAGATCAGATATTACTGTGCGCTCCCAAAGATGTTTAGTAACGCTGTCAAAATTGATCAGGTCCTACCATGTATAGCCAGAGATAAGTGTTCTTTTAAACAGTGGCCTTTCTCTTCCGTACCATGATTTCAAGTCAAAAGTTAGAATAAAAAGAAAACATCCATGCCAGAAAAAAATAGAAAGCAGGACAATAGTATTTCAAAATCAAAGTAAAACTCTAATTCAACTAATATATAAATACAGATGTCCACTACTAGGCTGACAAAATTAATAGCAATGAATTTTCTTGCCATAAACATATTAAGTAAAGGAAATTATCAAAATTACACTTGTAATATTTTCTAATATTAAAGCAACCTTTTAAGGCAAGATGTTCAACAGAATATTTTGCCAAGGAAGAAATAAAATGACAGATGAAATTACAGGATGAAGATTGGACAGAACGCAAACTGCAGGGGGAAGATGCTCTCCCTAACTCTAATTCAATGTCTTGACTGTGCTTATTCAATTATTCATTGAGTGTCTATTACATACTGAATCTGGACTATGCTCTAAGGTCATCATAAAATCAAGGAGAGAGATCAGCCCTCACAGAGCTTCCTTCTACTAAAACAACACAATAAAAAAGAAAACAGTGAAGATGATTTTAGATATTGAGGTAAAACAAAGTAATGGGATGGAGAGCAATGGTGCAGGACAGCTTTACAAGCCCTTGAAGAGCTATTTGAAAAAATGACATCTCATGTGTACTGTGAATGATCACAAGGTCTCTAACAAAGTTTCAAAAGCAAAGTGTTCTAGTTTTAATGAAAGGGAGATGGTACCCTATAATTTCTCAAACTGGCATTTAGGATGCTAATTTATTATTTATCCAGAAAAAAAGAGATGCATTGTCAGGATTTCAAAAAATAATAGTCTTTGAGTAGGTTATTGGGATCAAAATGAAACCCAAAAAGTTTTAAAAAGGAAAGTCAAATGTCATAAATTTGAAGCTCATCTGTCTCTCAGTAACACTTACATCAAATATTTGGGGACCTTATTTCTTTTAAAAGAAAGCATTTGAGCATAACATCAAGATTTCCTAAACACGAAGCAAACAGACCAACAAATAAAAGTGTTAAGGTGAGCCGACCTGGAGTCTTTGATATCCAGACATGATTTATATTACAAACAAAAGCAGTAAAGCCTGGGAGTCTGATGAGCACAGAACACAGTAATGGTCCCCAATAAATCACAATTACCAAAGCACCAGTGATAAATAGCTGGAATCTCAGAGTATGTAATAGCTCTCAACATTTGTTGGTTTGTTGCCTGTTTCTTTCCTCCAGAAATTGGTGTTTGGTAGTTCAACCCCAATGCATGAATATTTAATTGTGATTACTTGAAGACACCAATTATGAAATTTCAAAAGAACTTCCTATTGCAAACAAGACAGAAGCCCTGGAGAAAATTTCTTTCTAATAGTCTCTCTTATATTTGAGAAGAGAAAAAGGTCTTTAAAAACTGAAAGAACTTATTTAATAAAGGAACATTGCTGGTTCATTTCTAGTCAGAATGTCTCCAAAAGGGAACTAGAATACTATTCATGTTTCAAAGGAAAAAACAACACAGATCAAAACAGGTAAAGGTATTAGTTATCAATAAGTCAATCAACAATATTTTTATATCAACATAAATAACATTCCTAAAAGTATAACATCCCATCCATTCAATAATATGCCATAAGTTGCTTTTAATATCATCTTGAAGAAGCATTGGTCTTCCTATTTCTGAAATCAGAGCTGAGGAACTGAGGTGTGAGAGAATGAAGATACGATGAGGTCATCCCATGATCAGGAGCCTATATAATATTCCTTATTTTCTTCATTGTTACTCAGTTAAAATATTTGCTTTTACACTGTCAAAACATTTTGTTGACTATCTCTTTAGCATTAACTTGACATAGTAACACCAAAATATAAAAATCTATACTTCAATATTATACCCCATTCTTTGAAAAGTTGAGTGCACTCTTGTTGAGAGTCAGTGTTGCATCCCTAACTTGCACAAATCAATCCCTCAGTCATCTGAATAGCATTGCATTCATAGAAAGAGCATGTGCACCATGGCTCAAATGATTGCAATGAGAGTTACAAGCAGGAGAAAGGCTTTTAATGAACCATGAATTGGTATTGTAAGCTACTGTGATTTAATGGTTCAGGCAAAGCTAGTCCTGAGCAAAGGTATGAAATACAAGAGTTTCCTTTCATCACTATCATTTATCTCTTTTCTGGTTTGTTTCATTCCATTTGGTTGAGTTAGTGAGTTGATTTGTTGGTGGGTTTTAAACCAAATATTGATGACAACTAAGGGGAAAAACACACATAGGAACACACATACACACACACACACAAACTTACAGAGAGAAAGAGGTCTGTCACATATCCATAGTACATGAAATTACTTCATAGTTTCACAGACAAGAAGTTTGTTCATCCCTTAGGTTTGCTCTGTAATTTTCATGGCATTGCTAAAGTTCGCAAGAAGGAGTCCACACTGCAGACAACCTCAAAGTGGAGGTTTTGATTGCTTTCTCATCTCTAGGGATATGTGAAATTCATCTCTAGTCTAGACTCAGTTCATATATTTTGTTTTTATTAGTTTTTGTCTTGTCTTTTTAAGGTTTGGTTGACATAAAACCTTGTATTCATTTCAGATGTTCAACAGAACGATTTATTGTATGTGCAATGTAGAGATCACTACAATAAATCTAATTCACATCCATTCTCATACACAGTTACATTTTTTCTTTGTGAACCCATTTGACTTTTTGACTTAAAGTTTCTAACTGATAAATTAAATTATGGACAATGCCTATTTGCAACATGTTAAAGTAAAATATGCCCTTCCATGAGATGACTTATCAACTCAATCTCTATCCTTTCCAAGACATGTGATTTTTAAGCAATGTACTCTTTATAAAAGCACATCTTTCATCTTTTTCATAAGTCATCTCGATTTATTAATATATATTAATTATAAGTTAAATTTCCTTCCATCCCTTTCTTTTTGCCCAACTCATCATCGCCACCATCAATACCTTGCAACCACTATTATACATTCTTATAGAGCCTTCCACACATTTTATAGTAGGGATTTAAAGAGACCTGTACCTTTTAGTTATACAACTGTTAGCCTACTATATCCTGGTGCTCTGTATTTCTTCTGTTTTACTCTGTAGAAGCATTGTATACACATACATGAAGAACTTATTCATTCTTTCATAAGGGCTCACGGTAACATGCTAAGAACTAGTTCTTGTCCTAACATGAACCTTCTCCAAGGTCTTTCTGCTGAGACACTGAGTTCTTACAATTTCCTTCAGCCACTAGCCAGAGTTGCAACCCTATTTTCACCATCTCTCCCATGATTCAAATTACAACCTTGAAACTTGGCTGTTGTCTGTTCTTGTCTCTGATGATTGCCTGCATATCCAGCACTTGGGCCTTCCCACTGATGTCTGGAGTTGACCCTTGTTCAAGAGTGCTCTTTTAAATTGCATGAACTGTTATCAGTTACTCAGTTTGTGACCCTTCTCTGTCACAGGCTTTTTCTTAACTTCTAAATTATTACTCTGGGATATCAATTTCCCTTCAGCACAGTATTCCAACTGCTGGTCCTGCATCCATCACTGATTAACTATCAGTGATTCCAGGATGAAAGCTGAGATACATATATGTGTCTTTCTTCTAGAACCCAGAATCATCCTGTTGATCTTTTCCTTTTCTTCTTTAAAATAACCATTGTGAGCTTTAAATAGGAGTTTCTTCTTTTCCTTCACATACTGAAGTTTGGGGCTTACATAATTAGCATAACCACTTTCTCTATTCAGTAGGATAATGTTGCTTAGAGAATCACTTCTATGACTACCTATTTTCACAACCTTTTTCATTTTTGACATAATCCTTCCAAAAACTTTCCTTACCTCTTTGATATTTTCTGAGATATTCTGAGACACATCAAGGGTGCCAAACATGTTGTCATTTGTTCTGGGACCCTGAGTCTTCCTCCCCCTGGAAGAATTCTGCCTTCTTGTTCTATGTTCGCTATGAAAAGTGAAAAGGTGGTCTTCATCCTTCCTTTTATCTTAACATGGCAATACTGCTTGTTAATTAACTGATAACTCTGCTTAGCCTGGAGGTAGTCTCAGGATACTCACAGATGTGTTTCGTTGAAAGGCTGCACTGAAACTGCATGAGAACAGAAATCATCGTGATGTTTTTATTGCTTATCAGAGTTTATGGTAACGTCATCCTCCCTGTCACTGACAATCACCTTCAGAGCCTCTAGATCTTTTATTCCAACATCAGATCACATTTTCAAATATCTCTGAAATCAGTGCCTCATTCTAGTTTTAGTTGACCTGACTTAAATTCTCTTGGCCTCTACCATTTCTCCTTTTTAACCTTTTTAATCTCCTTTTTAATATTTCAGGTAGACCTCTGAAAAGACAAACAACTCTTTCAAACCAGGTGCCTTCTTTTCCTTCGCTAAAGGAAGAGGAACACCCAATTAATGAGTCACATCCTGGGCATGTGTCTGTGTCACATTCACTGATGAGCAGAGTCTCTGTGGATTAATGATGATGTCCATCCATCAGTATGACTCTTCATTTGTTTTCTTTTGTATGAGCCAGGAATGACAACATGATCCAGGATCTGCAGGAGATTGAATCATCTAGTTGTTTTGCTCACCAATTCTCTTTCGTATATATTTTAGTCCATTACTTTGAAAAGGTTCTGTCCCACCCTGAGCACAGTGATAGGTAGGGTCCAGGCTGAGATGTAGTAAAGGAACTTCGTAGGCTTCTAGTATGCATGCCCAAATTCATCCAACCAGAGTTCTTGGAAGTTGAGGGCCAATAGTTCAATTATTAATAAAATACTTTTTTGCTCTACTTTGCTTTTGGTGTTCATCATGGACAGTCCCTTAACCTAATGACAAGGGGTGATTGTGGTCTTGTTAATATTTGAATACCAAACCACCAATCCTAATAGTCCTCCAAATCATAAAAGGCATGGTCCAATACTTCATATGAAATCAATCATACAGGATCTTCTTTAGAACTATCAGATGTTGTGAAAAAATATTGAATATATATATATATATATATATATATATATACACGTACATATATATATTACATCTCTCTCCCACTGAATAATAAACCTCGTGAGGGCAGTTACTAATTTTATTCACCCTCCATTCTTCCAGGTCCTTGAAATGAGATTTTATTTTTTAAGGAAATTTATAAATAGGAACACCAGCAAGCAGAGACAGGTAGGCAGGAAGAGAGAGCAGAAAGAAGCATGTTTTAATTTATTTTATTTAGTTGCTCATCTTGGTTTTTGCCACCAGCCCCAGGTTTTGAACCTGGGCCCTTGGAATATATGTGATCTGCACCCAAAGGACTCAACCACAGAGCCACCGAGGCATACCTGAAATGAGATTTTTGTAATAAATAAATTATATTTTATATGTATATATCTATGTAATAAATAATTCATAACTTCATAAGTTTATTTATATAAATGCATATTTTTAATAAACATAATTATCCTGCTCGCACATAGAAGAGTCAAATTTTCAATCTAGACATGATAGCAAATTTGAAGAATACCGAATATTTTTCTCCAGTTGTTTTGTTGCAGCATAATTGACACCAAACATTTTGCCTGTGCCTATATTAACCCAATTTTCCCTTACAACAGCCCTTTGAGGCAGATAATGTTGCATCCACTTGTACAAATGAGCAAACAGAGACATACTAATGTGGAATACCTTGAGTGGAAAAGCCACCATTGTGGTGAATGGATACATAGGGATGTCTTGCATTAAGGGTGCTTTCTGGAAAGTTCCAGATGAACATTTCTACTGCAATTTTTTAGAACGGTAGATATCCAGAATGATGCTAGACAAATCTGCACATTCTTAGAAGGCAGAATCCCTCTATGGGAGTAAAATATGAGTGCATAAAAATTACCAAGCTAAAGGATGACTAGTCTGTAACTAAGATTCAAAACACTGGGTTGGGTGATGGCTTTGCACTTAAAAAGTAATTTTGCATAGTCTCCCCTGACTCTCCCCTTCCTTATCAGGAAATGGAGATAGTAATTCTGCTTTGTAGGATCATTCGAAAGATCCAGTGAGACACTAAACCAAATAAATTAACATCAGCAGATCACTGTAGACGCTGAAAAAATTTTCGGCTCAACGTCTTACTACCGAACTTACTGGCCTACAGCTTAAAAGACTGGGATGAGACATTTCGGTGAGAAGACTACAATGAGAACAGGTTGGGTGGAGGTCTAAAGTCCCTCCATGAACTGCAGGGATTCTATTTGTGCTGTGTTACAATAGCACAAGGGAGGGTGAATAAGGCCCATTTTCACTCCAGAAATTTTGAGTGGAAATTGTTCTCAATTTTCAGTCCTGCTTCAGAACGTGTCCAATGAATAAGCTGATTTCCATTTAAGTTTAAAATCAAAGTCAATATTTTGCTCCCTTTAACTATCAAGATTTAGAAATCACAGACCAAGGTCGACACCTCATCATTCAGCAGAAGAATCCTCACAGGGGATTCAGAAGCCTCCCAACAACTTCTCTCTGTTCCTTCTATTGACTGAATCCTCTAGTTGCAGCCGCTGTTCCTCTGGCTTGTTTTAGTAGGGAACAGCTGGCTTGCAATCTCCATATAATATCCATTCATGGATTTATTAAATCATAATGCATAATAACTGTGTTACGTGTTCTGAAAGTAGACAGCCCTTAGCAGTACCAACAGTCACTTCTCAGTCCTGTGCAAAATATACCCCTGGGAGCTCTTAGCAGATGTTGGGTAAAATTATTGAAGGAAACAAGACTTTCCCTAGGTTTGAATCCACAGTGAAAAAATTGTTCTGAAAACAACCTCAAGGCATCTCAATGTCTAAAAATTAAGAAAGGCACACTTCTTGTGACTTATCCTTGCCCAACCAACTGACACATCACAAGTTAAATCCTCAACAAAAAAGCCATCTTACCGAAGTGAATATGCTCCTATCAAAGCAAGCTCACCTATGTTAAGATACTGCTTGAAAAGATTTTATATATATATATTAACATCTAAGGATCAGGCTCTGTATAACAACCGAAATCAGCACAGAGAGGCAAGAGAATAAGAGAGAGAGGAAAGAAGAAAAAGAAAAGGTATTATTTCCTTTATTCCTAGAAAGCATGGCCATTATATAGCCTTTTATTTGTCTTCTAAGACAAATAAAGCTCATGCTGGGAGAAATCTTAGGAGCAGGAGTGAACAGAGATAAAAGAGATGTCTACAACCGAATGAAGGTAAGAATTTCCTTGGAGAAATGCTCAGCATTTCAACTTTGCATTGCCTTCATCATGCATGAGTTTTGATCATTGTCCTAATAATTATTTGCTAATTCAACAGTCACGGAACCTAGGAATTTGCTATGGTTTCTCTGGAAGCAGGCATTTTCTCCTTCTACTCTGCGATAGTTAAATTCCTTTCACACAGATATCCTCCTGGGTGGAAGTCAAAATTCATGCCACGGCAATTAAGAAAGGCAAGGGTCACACAATTCTGTGCTTAGATTGAAGTTTGACATGTTTGCTCTTTCTGAGAAGAGAAAGAAGCTTCCAGAATATTCTTAGCTATGAATGAAGCATTTTAGTGATGTAATCATCAAGGAATAATAGAAAAGATCAATCCCCACTGGCATCAAACAGAGGAAAAGACTGAGCTACAAACTATGCACATGATATTTAAAGTATTCATGCCAAAGAGACTTAGGAATGTGACTGTGAGCAGGAGAGAGTAAGGGAGAGAAGGGAGGTCGCTTCATGGAATGAAACTCAGATATGTCATCATTGGGTGACCCTATGAACTATGAATTGCTTTCTTCCTCACAACATGAAGGTACCAGTGTTGTCACCAAAGACAAACATCCCTTGCATAAGAAGTCTTCTGTTGTTCCTTGATCATCATAAACAATAACACATAGTCACTGTGGAAAATTCTGAAAGTACAGAAAGTGTAACAAAAAAATTTATATTTCCCTTATCTCTGCTAACCCTCCCCCCAAAAAAATTATTGCTCAAATTTCGATGTTATTTTCCTCCTGAATTTCTTTTTCCTGAACAAAGGAAATGTACTGTGTCATGGTCCCAAAGAGTAAAAGTACAAAATCAAGGTGTAGGCAAAGTTGGTTTCTCCAAACCTTTTTTTTTTTTTACAAAATGTGTTTTATTCTGAAAATACATTCCTTTTCATGGAATAAAATGGCATTAGCATTTTCTACATCATTGAAAGTGGCTCTAAAAATTGAACTGATACATATTTTCTACAGTTATAACCATGACATCATTTCTTTGACCATTTCTCAACCTTCACATGTGGGTTGCTTCTAATTTTCCAATTCTTTAAAATTAAAATTTAGTAAGCAATCTTGTACATAAATTGTTACCTCACCTCTGATTATTCCTTAGGATAAGCTCTTAAATATGAAATTATAACGAGCAGCAAAATTGGAACTCACTGAACCATCCAGCCATCAGCAAAATAGGTTAATCATAAACTGAAAAATCCATGATACTTAATTAGCACAGAGTCTAGTTACAAGCCAACTTTGCAAGAAGATACACAGATAATGGAATCAACTCTTTTTTTCACTGAGGCAGAGGGGACCTGTGATGGTCTGATAAGCTCCTGACTCCAGTCTTCTACACAATATCAACTGTCACCTATGCTTTTAGAACTCCTCAAAGGCCTGGCCAGCCCCCATGTGGTTCCTCCACGTGTGACTTATCTATATAATCTCTGCACACTCTACAATAGGGGAAGTAGATCTGGGACAGAGCAGGTACCTCTCAGTAATAAACCTTTCTCAATTTCAAACAGCCAGTGCCTGGCTATGGGCTTGGCTAGGTGGCAGCCATAATGAACTGGTTTGTTCTACAACTAAACTACTAAATCAAAGAGAAAACACACATTTTGAAGTTCTTGTCCCAAATTCTCAAATGTCCATCTGAAAGAGTAAAATGATTTATAATTCCAATAGCTGAGTGAAAAAATGTCCATTTCCTGCACCCAGGGAAATCACTGTTGTGTATATCTTTGACCTTTTGAGAGTCATAATATAGTACATCACTGTCAGTTTTACATACATTTCTGTAACAATTACTGTAATTGAACATTTCAGTTTTTATTTAGATCAATTCCCTTTTAGAGATAAAGTCAAACTACTATCAGAGTCCTCTTTGCATGTTCCTTACTCACCTTGGTGGTAAAAATTAGAAGGAGGAAAGGTGTACATGAATCCTGGATTTGATTTCCTTTCTCTCCTTGGTAACCTTTCATTCATAATACCGTCGTCACTCAGGAAATTTCACTAATTTATGCACAAGTGAGATTTTTATTTACATGTGTTGACTACAGTGAATCATTGAAGGGTGTGAAGATTATAAATACATTCTTGGGGATACTGAGAAAGAGGTTTATGAATTTCAAAATATAAAAGAAAGCATAAGTAGGTCAGTTGTGAGGAGAGTCCTACAAATTCCCATTAGTATAACTGATATGATCAGTGCTGAATTTCAAGAATCTAGCATCAATATTCACATTGTAAATTATATGTTCACTCTCTTCTGTGCTGCATATAGTTAGCAATTTCATTGACAAGGGTACAGGAACAATAAATGATTCATATCTGTGATACTTTGCTTTCTGAGGAGAAATAAGGTCTTCTGTTACTGGTTTCCTGAGATAGTAGAGATTAAGGTGTCTTTTGTTATGTTAGTAAAGTGACTGTTGGAAATTCTACAGCTAGGAAGCCAAACAGTAGTTGAAACTTTCAATTCCACCCACCCCATCTCAGGAGCTAGAGATTGACTGGTTTGAATCTATCTCCAATGGTCAATCGTTCCTACATAATAAAGCCTCCATAAAAAACCAAAAGGATAGAGTTCTTAGAGTTCCCAGGTTGACAAATTCTTGAGGATTTGGGGAGCATGGAATGGAGGCTCCAAGCTCTTTCTTCACACCTTGTCTTCTGTATCTCTTCCACATAGCTGTTTTTGAGTTCTAATTTTTAATGATAGACTGGTAATCTAACAAGTAAAATGTTTCAGAGTTCTGTGAGCTTCTCTAGGAAATTATTCGAACTCCAGGAGGGGAGTCATTGGAAACTCACCATGGCACAAAGTTTTCTATTGTTATAAAACAAATGAAATGAGATGCATCTGGAATATACTTAGATTAGGATGCATTCATACAGAAATATAAGACAATGTTAATTTTGATGCCACCAAATCTGCTATGGGTTACAAACGATGAATACAATTTATACTTCAAATTATTGAGACAGACTATTTACTCAGATATTCACTCATCTAAATTCTATGCCACTTGACATAGTTATGCTAGCTGGAATTCAGCAATCATGAATAGGAGATGAATTCCCAAGTGTGTGTTTTTGACCTCAGCTAAATGCTGACTGCTAATTCTTTCCATTACCTATGTACCTGCAAGCACAGGTTTAGCAAGTTTCTCCATCCAG
>RJWH01006617.1:0-23705 GCA_004363575.1 Solenodon paradoxus
CTCTCTCTCTCTCTCTCTCTCTCTCTCTCTCTCCCCCCGGCCCCTAGATTCCCTTGTAAAGTCCAGGCCTCTGTTGAGCTTTGGATCTACAGGTCCAACGGCTACCCCAACCTTTTTAGGAGACTGTTTATAATGATTAAATTTTATGTGTCAACTTGATTGGGCTAAGGAATGTCCAGAAATCTGGTTACATATTATGTCTGGGTGCTTCCGTGAGGAAGTTTTAGGAAAAGGTTGGTGACTGAATTAGTAGACTGAGTAAAGAGAGATCCACTCTCCCTAACAGGTGACATCATCCAACCCATGAACATCTGTCTCCACAGGACACACACACAGAGAAGGTGAAGCCGAGCTAAGACAGCCATCTTCTCCTGCCGTCAGGCATCAGTGTTCCTCCTTCTCATGCATTCATGCATGGACTTAAATGCACCACCAATTTTCCAGGGTCTCTGGTTTATGGAAGGTTGATCTTGGGACTATTCTATAATCTGTGGATCATTTCCTCATAATAATTCTCTTCCAATGTATCAAAATATCTACATGAATTCTATTTCTCTGGAGAACCCCAGTGAATACTATTTTCAATGAATCTCAGCATATCCACACATAAGTCATTATACCCAATCCCCACTCCTTTAGCGTTTCCTGTCTCAGGAATTAGCACCTTCATATATCCTACTGTGCAAGCCAGATACCTGGGGTTGTCTGTCCCTAACCATTCCTTCCCTTCCCTTCTTTCTCCCCCACCTCGCCTTCTGCTTCTCCTCCTTTCATCCCCAAACCAGGATCAAGTAACCTTGACTTTGTCCACGTTTACTTATCTCAATAGGCAGTTTTTGCGAAATAAGAATGACAGTGATAGCTAATATGTTCCTAAAAATCCTATCTGCTTCTGTCACAGACATCTCCTGAAATAAATTCTTAAAGGGAACCCCAAGAGCAGGGGTAATGATCCAGGGATGTGTGGGGAATGCAGAGTCTCCTCAGGAGGGCCAGGGTCAATTCCTGGGCTCGGAGTTAGACCCTGCTTGCAGGCTGAGGATTAGATCATTTTAAGCTTACTTTTTGTTCACACAAAGCCTATGAATCTTAATAGTAACTTTCGAATGGCTTTGGTTTGAGGGTTAACTGGGATAATGTATTAATTCATTAGAACTGTGCCTGGCTTGGCATAGCTATTCAGTAAGTGATTCCCTTTTAAACTCTTCAATGTGTGTGAGACAGCGGTCAGGCAGTTCATTTATTTCTGGGTAGGGGACTAAAGTCAATGACTTCTAATCTTCCTGTTCAGGCACACTGTGTTTAGTCGTATTACAGATACCGTTGGGGGCAGGTGGGAGACATTTCAGCATGTCACAATTTTTACAGCACGCTTTGATTGCATTTTATGCATTAATGCATTAGCTGAAAACACGTAGAAAAAGAAGTAGAAAGAATGTGTCACTATTAGCAAACTCAGTTTGTTCTGATGGGTTGGATCTGGAAATTTTTAAGATATTCTTTAGGGGAGGCATGAAACATTAAAATGGTCAATTAAAAACTCCCACCAGCTCCTGCTTCAAATGTTTCTGACAACAGAATAAAAAAATCAGCTTTGGACAAAAGACTTTAGGAGAGAAAGGTAGGTAGAGAGGAACAGAGAACCTTTCAAACAAGGAAGCAGTGAGCTGGAGAGGGGACGAGAACCTAACTTTACAAGGTGGCCCATTAAGTTGATAAATATTAGACTTAGGCCAAAAGGGGACAACTCTAACCTTTGAGACGCAAGGCCACGGCAAACATGACATGCATCTGGGTGGGTAAAAGAAAGTAGAAGGATGATAGGAAATGTCGGTCAGAATCTCTGGGGATCCCATAAGTCCACGGTGGAGCCACATGACCCCCATGGGCTCCAGGGGAGTCAGGAGACAGAGAAAGGCCTTCTGGTGTGATGGAAGAATGCAGGTGGCGTGTGAGATGGGGAAAGTGAAAGTGTCGCTTTACTTTTCAAACATGTCTGACACGGTCTGCAAATAATGTTTTGTAAAACTCATCTTTAGAGATTCACAGTTTTCCTGCCAAATCTTATTGCTCCATCACTCTAGAGTAAGAGCGGCAAGAGACTCCTTGGAGGGAAGGGTCTTTCACCTGAGATCCCCATCAAAAGCACCTATTGCTTTGCTGTCTCTCTAGAAGGGAAGCAAGGCTTTAATCTGTGTGCCCCATGCCGCTGAGTTCACCACGTGTGGCCCTGTCTGCCAGGAAAGCAGGTCCAGCTTCGGATTCTCCTCGTGACTCTTGAGCTGAGCAGAGCGAGGAAAGCCGGAGACTCACAGCTGCAACGACTGAACCGACCTGCGTGAGGACGGACCGACCCCATTAAAAGACACTCTTTAATCCCCACTTTCTTACAGAATGAAGCACTTAGTATTCATGGAAGAGTTTTACCAAGTGCTGCTCATGTTCCACACTCAGGGAACATCCACACAAATCTTTTTGTTTTGCCTCAATGCAAGGAAGCCCTGAAAATAAAGAGCGATCATCGCGGCCCCGGATGGAGAGCTGACGTTGTATGGGGCATTGTTCTCAGAGCTTAGTACGCGCTGGACCCATGCAACCCCACACTAACCTCATAAGGTCTGCTCACTCTTGCATCATGCTGAGAGTCACAGAGAGGACAGTGGGCCACGGGCACAGAGCTAGTCATGGAGCGTAAGCCCAGGTCTTGGACCACTGTGGATTCGTAGCTCAGCTCAGACACACAGGAAAGAGGACAGGCCCTGCTCTCTGGAGCAGTGCGGGCCAACAGGAGATTGAAGGGACACACGGCCAGCATCCCTTACTAGCCCGCCTGGTCCTCGACTCCCGGGCAGAAGCAGCGTGGCCCACACAGCAGCTGGAACCAGGTCGTCCCCGACCCACTGTGTCCCAGGTCTGGTCATCACTCCCCCTGTGGTCACAGTGCCCTAAACTGTGAAATTCAGGACGCAAAGGCCTGTTCCAGCTCTGACGCTGAGCTGTGTTGACATCTGGCGGTTGGTTGTTAGTGGTTGTGAGCAAAGGTTGGGCTGAAAGAACTTGAGAGTCCCAGTGACTTTACATAGAACATCATCTTTTTCTGCTGCACATTTTTTTCTCTCTGAAATAAGGGCTAATCACTCATTTAGTCATGCATTCACCAAATGCCTGTGTTTCTTATGCCCTTTGTCACGTGCAGTGAGGAGGATGACATCACATGTGCCCTGGGCCCTGTCTCTGCCTGCGTGGGACTCCTACCCGAATCTCGGGCACCAGAGCTGGCTGCTTATCGACTCTCTTACGGGTGTGAGTTGTGCTCACCTCACTTCTGGTCTCCGAGTTAGAGCTCGTCACTGCTTCACAGTCCCCTTTACGAATGAACTACAGTTTGCTCATCCATTCTCATTATCTTTGTGGTGGAATACACCTTATTTCCAGCTCTCGGCCTGTAGAGGAGCCTAGGTCTGGGCCTGAAAGCCAGGCTGAGCTGGATGATGCAGGGAATAGAGGCCACTGCCTGTCCCCTTCCCACCTCATCCTGAACACCAACCCTCTGTCCAGAGCCTCTGCTTGGTGGGGAAAGACACTGGAAGTCAGGCACCAGCCATTGGGTTGAGGTCTGGAAAGAAGCTGATTTCCTGAATGAGCACAGAGCTCGCTGTGGGTCAGCCAGAAAGCAGGCCCAGCGCCCTGCTGGCCACTCTGCGGTGGGCAGCCCACATGGAGGACAAACTCTGCCTCCTAAAAAGAGTCACCTGAAGAGACCTATATGCACATGTGGAGGAGCTGGTAAAGGGATCGAGGGTTCTGTCTGAACAAAAAATAAGAAAAAAAAATTGTATTTCTCTTCTATCCAAAAAGACTCTCCTGTTTCTTAGAGAATTTCATTTAGAAAACTTGTGACTGAGAATTCTTCCTCTGCCCCTTTCAAATGTATACAACTCTTTCCAAAACTTAATCAGCCTCTGCCCTTGCAGCCATCTGTTTGGAAGGCAAACATCAGGAGAGAGCTCAGCTGTCCACTGGGAGGACAGGGGACCTGCTGCAGCAGCCCACCTCCCATCTCAGGATAACAGCACACTCTTTCTTTAGATAAAAACAAGTAGCAAACCCAGGTGACAACCTGTCCCTTGTAACCAACACCTGTAGTTATCAGGGGACTTTAGGATGAACCACAGCTACCGCTCTCTCCTGGAGGACCGGTAACAGGTTACCGTGAGGACAAGCACAGAATGGTGGCATCTGCTTGACTCCAGAAAGAGTGAGATTTCTTTCTTTGCAGCCTCCGCCTGTGATGCAGGTCACATTGGCTTAATATTTATTTGATTTATGAAATGGTTTTCATTCACTTCCACATTTTTTAGAGAGTTTTGGCAGTAGATTTTATTTCTAACTGATTTCCCCAGGACAACCGGGGATGGAGTGCGCGAGGCGTCTCATCACAGAACTATGGGAAGGGAATGGTTTGGGGCACAGAGACCACTTTCAGGACAGGCTCCTGGGGACCCTTCTCTCATCCAGCCTCTGAACATCCCCTACACAGCACAGGTTGTCTGATGGTCCACCTCTATGGGGAGACCAAGAAATCCTTGTAAACACTTCCATTACGATTTTACTATTTCCAGATAAGTATCTTCCTAAATTATTTCTTATCAAACTTTCAAGACCTCTTAGGACAAGATTCCTTTCAGTGCAAAGTTTAGCATAGGCTCATCTGCAGAATCTTCTCATTTTAGCACTTTGTCCCTTGACAATGGGAGTTTTAAAAAGTGCTACCAACGTGTGTTGATTTAGGAAAAGATCCAGGCACTTGGCATTCAGCAAAGGGGACCCCAGAAGGGATTAGGGTGGCATTTGAGGAAGGCCCAGCACAGGCCTGCTGGCTCCCAGCACTCACTCATTCTGCCTCAAACGCTGTGCCTGCTGGAGAGAAGCAAATTAATTAGGTTTCCAGGGCCCTGGGAGCCAGGCTTAGGTATTTGAGTTTTCAAGTAGATTATCACATAAAAGAAAAGCATTTTGGCAGGATAAACAGGTTTTCAAGAGGGAAATCAAGAAAGGAAATTTTGCAGAGTTTTTTCAACTTACAACTATTTAGGAAAGTTTCTAACAGGATTAAAAAGCACTTGTGAGGGAAGAAAATCTGTATTATGAACCCCAGGTCTGAGGCTAAGACTTTATGTCTGTGATTCCAGGGAAAAGAAATCAATAAATATAACTACCTTCTCCATCAACAAAAAGCAGGGAAGAGGGATTTGAAACACCCAAAGCCGACAGAACCTATAGACATAGATGCATTCCCTGGTGTCAGGAAAGGCGGATGCTCACATTCTCACCCTTAGCAAGGATTTCTCAAGAGATGAGGGACCAGAGTCTAGCTGAGCCCTAGAGTTTCCTGAGAACACTGTACAACTGATGGTCTCAGCAGCACAGAGCACACGTCCACTGCTGGCCTGTGTCTGTCCTGGTAAAATCTCTGCCTAGAAGAGACTTTTCTGATCTGTCCGAGAAACTGTATATGGAAACATGGGATGACTCCTATTATTGTATTGAGGGGAAATACGACGTTACATTCATTTCGGTGTCCAACGTAATGACTTTATGTCTGCACTCACTGCAAAGTGGTCACACCATCTCTACGTCACATCTGTCACTACACCTGGTTACACATAAAATTTCTCTCGTGAATGAGAACTTTTAGAATCTGCCATCTTAGCAGCTTTCAAATAGGCAGTATGCATTATTAATGGTGGTCACCAGCACCAGCTTTACATTACTTGCCCAGGACTCATGACAAAGCGAACTTTAGAGGACCTGCTCCCACTGAGAACAACTGTCAGGCAGCGGTGCACAGAGACGGATCTCCAGTCCATGAGGATATCCCCACCTCCATGGGGAAATGACGCAGGTTCCAACTTCCTGATGAGGAACAGCATAGGAAAAAGGGACATCTTGAAAACCATAAGGTTGGACTGCAGATGCATAAGCAGGAAATTGATTAACTGGTTAATGCAAGCTGAACAATAAGCCAGTACCACCCAAGTAGGTACAGGGAGGATGGTCTTACAGAAAAGACACTTCCTTAGTAACTGGGCTCTTAGTCCCTTCCGTGGCAATTCCCCCTAAGCACTAAGCATGCTGGGAAGGGGCTTGCCACATCCTTAGTAACGCCCAGGAAGAGAATTCCAGCCCCCAGTTACACAAGGGATTCCCTTAGCCTATGCCGCTGCTCCTCTCCCTCTCCCTGCTTAGTTTTCCTACCCACAAAGCTCTTGTTCTCTGTGCTGCTTCTAATAAACTTCCACATGGCTTCATGCTTCTCTTTGAAATCCTTCTGCATGAACTTGTGTTCATTGGTGCCCGTGACCACTTACATCACTCATCTTATGGAAAACCTCTTTACGTTATCCCAACTACCCAGATATCATCGTCTTATCCTGAACGTCCTTAATGTCATTCCGTTCACAAAAACGCAAATTTGCCCACAGGTTCTCAGGTCTCCTGGACAGGAACAGTATTTCATGAAGTGCGGTTCAGACTAAGTAAGCAAGGACAACAAACTAAAACAGAACAGCACACCCACAGTGCAGAGAAGTTAATGACACCTCGTGTCAGAGGGAACATACCCAGGAATATTGGGAGCAAGACAGGATCCTGCCACATGGGGTGGAACTCAGTTTCCAAGAAGATGTTGACTCTGTCTTTCTAGGGCATCTGGCTTTTTAAGAAGCAGGAAACCCAGGCTGCGGTGAAGTCTATCAGATGTCCACCACTAGGAAACAATAAAGCAATAACGTTTGATGTGAATCCAACAAAGCAAGTGTTGGGCCTGTGTTTGCCTTGAGAGCTACCAGGTTATGGCCCCTGCATGAGTCTTCCCTGATGGGCATGGTTCAGTGTTGGAAGAGAGATCTGTCAGTTCTGTTTATTTATCTTTTTCAATATGCACAGCCATCTGGCACAAATGTGTGCCTCACTGGCATGATGCTCCATTCCTTGTTAGACACATTCCCTGGTCCTCACAGACTCTAAGACAAAGAGGATGCAGATTTCACCACACTTGTGAATGCAAATCGGTTCTTAGAGGCTCCTCCCCAGCAGCTCTGTTCTGAGAAGGAAGCTGGACTCTGGCAAGAGATGAGCTAGAATTGATTAGTGATGTCTTCCTCGGACAGGGTCTAGGGAGGGACAGCACACACGTCTTATCCGGGATACAGTGTGGGAATTTGGATCTGAATTCCTTAGCAGAATGCATAGGTCTTCAAATCCTAATAAAAACATCTATTCACCCTTGTCCAACCACCAGTTATACAGAAACTATATTTAGCAAACAGGAGATCTGTTTCTGGAAAGCACTGCATGTCCATTTATAATGACTCTGTTAAAAATCCAATGGGGATGATTTGTGAAGCTCAGGTGAAGATATCCAGGTGCTAAGTACCATGACTAAGAGAAGTTCCAGAAGGACAGATTTGCTCCCCTCACCAGATTATCATGACTGATGGATCGTGTGGCACAGAGGTAGCGAATCTGAGTGCGTGCAGACCACCCTCTGCCTGTGGCAGGTTTATTTTAAGTAGCATGTGCTGCAGAAGCTTAATTTTGTCTTTTACAAATGGAATTCACTTCTGAATCTGTCTCCACATCATGGGATTCAATGCAAATAAAGTCACAACAGTGATTTTAATAAAAAGGCACCCGTTCCTAGCAGTGTACAGGGAAACTTGTCAGAGTGGTCTGTACAGCTTGCCTGCAACAAAAAGACTGATTCTCAGTTCAGTGTCACTGCAGGGTAGTGGCCGGTTATGTCCAGGGCCCAGCATGGCCACGGAATGCACAAAGGTGGAGTGGACTCTAGTCTTCTGTCTGGATTTCCCCGCTTGGGATCCTGTGTATCCATCCGGCTGCCCCTCTGCTTCCCCAGTTTCCTCCCTAAGGAATCTCTGCAGGCCCCAGACTCAGTCTTCCTGCTGCTAACAGGACAACGACTCTGTTTCCTTACCCTACCCTGTCACAGATATACTTATACTTATAATTTAAATAAAAGGAAATTACCAACATCGATACAAATGCACATTTAATTTCATACAAATAATTATCTTGGTGGTTTCTAGGCACCAGGCATTGATGAAACATTTCCAAGATTTCTGGCATATCTCGATCATGATTTAATATTTGAAAATCAACCACAGGACGCCTTCCTTCTATTGGCCTCGGGCTTCAAGCACTGGCTAAACAGAGCATAGTTTCCCTGCCAGTTGTGTGTTTGGGGTAAACACTGAAAAGCACACACAGTAAAGGATCGACTTTCCCGATTTATGTTCGAGTCCATTCATGTCACTCTGGGGGTCACCGTGTTATCTCTTGGGCTCAAAGGAATCTCAGTGGAGAGATACGATCTGGAGGTGACCATGACAGGGAGAATGACACGGACAGTGCTGGACTTCTGTGGTTTGCAGCACCCTGGCCTTCCTGACCCGTGGTCCCCAGGAAGAGGTGGAAAGAGGTCTTGACCAGCCAATCAGCACACGCCATCCTTGTGCTTGCAGTGATTGGCTGGAAAATAGTCAGGTGACCCAGGTTTGACCAATGAGATGTGAGGAGGCACTCCCCTGCAGCCTGCTGGAGGAGTGGAGGGATGCTGTAGAGGAAAGGATGGTGAATCCGCTGCCTGCAGGGAGATTGGCCAGAGCTTTGTATCTGTCGGCTCCCCTCCCCTCTGCTCTTTCTTCCCGTCTGCTCCTATCCCTTCCCCTTCTCCATCTTAACCCAGTCTGCAGTCTGCGCAGGACTGCACGTAGGACCTTTACACAGCCATCCGCAGGTGCAGGGAACCGCTGGCCTGCTGACTTGACGCCCGCATGCCACAGACTCAAAGCCCTGGGTGAATTCTGTTTGCTCTTGCGTTGGCTTAGGTGCCGCGCTTTCCTAGAGCAGTCACAATGAGAACACGGTGGCTTAGGACAGGGGCCATGTGCCCTGCCACAGTCCCGGAGCCAGGGTTGGAGATCAAGCTGTGGGTTGGGCCGTGCTCCCTCTTAGACTTAGGAGGGCTGGTGTATTCTCACCTTTCATCCTGGAAGTTAAGGTCAGAGGTCTCACTCGGTTTTATGCCCACGGGACATTTCCACTTGTTCCCGCTGATGCTCGTGGGAAGAGACAAGGCTTGTTGATATACCCCTGACGATGCATAGAACAGACCCTCACCAGGAAGATTCAGTAGAACTCAAATGTCAGAGTTGAGAAACTGAATGCGAACGCACCCCGTAAGGAGACTCATTGTGGTTCACTCACGCCCGGACTGGTGCCGGCTGCTGCACTCAGCCTGCAGGGGAACCTGCCATTGTAACTCTGCAGGACAGACCACAGGCTGTTCGTCCTGCAGCGGGGACATTTCCACGTTAGAATAACTGATTTTCGTTCCACATTGTCTTCCCTGGAATGCACTCGGAGAAGCTTTGCCTCTTGATTTTGCTCCCTTTTGGTCAACGTCACAGATCAAATTTTGACGTTCACTCAAGGCCCAACGAAGCTTATTCACCCTGGCCTTTTGAAAGGACTGCATCACTGTTTTGTGGCTTCTTGCAGAGTGGAGATACGGGCCTATTGATTGAACTTGAAAGAACTCCTTTTTCCTGGAGGACCAGTGTCTACTTTTCTGCAATTTGCTGCCTTGAGGCTTTTGACAGGCTTGTCCCTGAAGTTTTATCGATGAGTCCAGGTGTCTGATAATTGAATGCTCCCAGTCAACTGTGGAGTCTGAGCAGAGCCCTGTGGCTTCAACCTCAAGTGATGCCTTCTTTATAGAGACAGGCTCTCCGCGGGTTCCCCCTTTGATTCTGATTCGGTTTGGTGTGGTTTCCCTTGTGCCTTCTCTTCTGTACAACAGGGAAACAAGATGCTGCCCCATGTGATTACCACACTTCTGATTCCTGGCAGAAGTGTTTGCTTTCCATATGCCTCCCCGAGAGTCAGCGGCTCGTTCTAGATGGACCAGTGCTGGTGAGCTCGCGGGAACCCTCAGCCCTCGTGCTGAGACTGGCCTGCAGCCACGCTTCACGGGACCTCCCCTGCACACCACTCAGTCGGCAGTCTTTGACGGGCACTAGTGTTTCCTTCCTTTAAAACCTCCTGTGGTGCTCACAGCCACAAAACACAGGTGTGGAGTTGAGGGCTTAGAACCACAAGCCTTGTTTTACTTCCTTAATCCCCAAGTGATCTTCACCCTTATGTTCCTGGAGCCTTGGCCTCTCACTGTGAAGTGGAGAGAATATCACTTCAATCCCAAAGGACTGTGTCTCCGTCACCTGAAACAACCAATGAGAAAGCTCTGGGGGACGACCAGGCACTTCTCCAACTAGGTTCTCTCTTTACCCTCCTGGGTGCTGCAAACAAGAGCAAACGTTCCCATATTGATCTGAAACAAAGCGAAGGACCCGAAATGGACTAAAAGTTGTTTTTGAAAAGAAAAACCAGGCTTGGACAGACTGAACAATGTGCTCATTGTATCATGAGGGGCAGCCGATTCGATTGTTTACCAAATTTGAGTTACGCATCAGAAGGCGGACTCAGCAGCATAGGGTGTAAATAGAACAGTTCCCCAAGTCCGTGTGGCAGGTGAAGCAAAGGAGGGATCATCGGGTCCCTCCTGGAACTTGGAAGAGCCCAGGTCTGTGCAGCCATCATAGGAGTCTGTCTGCCCCTCAGCCACACTCAGCAAATGGTCAGGCGCTGATTCGTTTGAGGTCAAAGTTGAGGAGAGGGGGGGGTTCTCAGGCAGACAATTCTGCTTCCTGCAGGCATCTCAGATACGTTCCTCTTTCTTCTCGGTGAAGACAAGCCCTCCACGTGGCGTCCTTGACAGAAGAACAGCTTCTTTGAAGGCACCAATCCCCATAAGGTGTGCAGCCTCGTGTTCCCGGCCCAGGAGGCTGGAAGGTGTGATCTGCATCAGCACAGACACGTCCAGGCATCACTGTGTTAGCACAGTGGTCACCAGAGGATGACTGGACAGCTGTAATGCTGTGACTAATAGCATCTTATAAATCTTGAGAACCTGGTCAGGGCTGAACGCAGCTAAGCTAGGCCTCTAAGTCCCCACCACACCTGGGAATGCTGCCAGGGAGGGTTAGTCTTGCAGAGACAGCAGGGGGCTCCTGAGCTGCTCCCAGGAGCTTCAACTGTTAGAACAAGAGTGATAAGAGCACACGTGTTGCTTTCATGATTTGTATTTTATAAATTGCAAATTACATGAAATGCTTTACTCTTGCTCTTGTCCATTTTGCCTCAGGAAGCACCTGGAAGCAGGGCATTTGTGGAGGTATGTATGCATGAGGATGCTGTATTATATTTGCATACCAGCAAGGCTTGGAGGTGGCTGGCGCTTCTCTCCCGATCTCTCCTGCTAAGTGGAAGAAACTGAGGCTCCAGGAGCTGGATGGCTTGCTGAGTTCAGCCAGTAGCCAGGAGAGGAGCCTGCATTCAGGCGGAAAGGAGCGGAGGTTAGGGCCGGAGCTGTAGCGCACCGTGTGCCGGGTTCGAGTTCCACCCACACCGTGTCTCTCGTGAAACTCAGCCCCGTGGCTGCACCTTCCGGTCAGTTAGTTTCCTCATCTGCAAGAAAGGCAACTTTGCCTCTCTTGGGCTTACAGAGTCTTTCATGAGCAAAGATGCAGGGACTCCTCAGCAGGGGCTAGTAACTGTCACGTGAACATTAGCTGCAGTCATGACACCAGCGCTAGTTCTCTGCGCTAGGCAGCATTTTAAGAGACGCGTTGAATGGGAACTTACTATTATCTTGACTGCCTAACATCATCTCTGTGTTTTGAGTAACAGCACTCAGCTTCTCCTTTGGAGAAGCCACACTGTCCAGCTCTCAGGACCTGCGTGTTGAGTGGTGCTGGGTCAGGTGTGGTCAGGTGACCCATGCCAGTCCCTTGACCAAGGCAGTTTCTTTGGAGATGGGCTTATGGCCCAACTGCTGCAGTCACAAACAATTCCAGTTCTTGCTGAAATGCTTAGGAAAGAGGTCCCCTTAGTGCAGGACTTGCAAGATGAACTTGGGAGCCTAGGATTCCAGGTACCCATAGGGAAGACCTTTCCTGGAGGGGATCCGAGTCCAGAGGACAGAAGCAAACATGCAGAGAATTAGCACCTCTGCTCCATGCTGGAATCAAGATGCTCAGGCCAGGTCATCAAAAGGCAGAAACAAGTGTCCCATCCAGTCTCCTCTTTTCACTTGAGCTGAGTTTCTGTTTCATGAAACTGAAGGAACCCTGGCGGGCGCTCGGGGTGATTTCTGCAGGAGCCCAGTCGGAAGTTCCAGAAGGCAACTGACTGCACAGGGCATAATTTAAGGACTAAGCAGAGCCCAGGACAGAAGTGAGGTCTTTTCTCTTACTGAGCGCTGGGTTAATACATCCTGAAAAGAAACAAGACAATAGAGAAAAATTTCCAACAGTGTCTGAGATCTAAAGCGTGTTTATCAGCCCCAAGTTCTGGGGGCTTCACGCTCCTGAGATTGGAGCTGCGGTTGGCTGAGGGAGCCCAGACCAGGCTGGCCCAGTGGAGGCACCCATGACAGTGTCACTGGCCCAGCAGGGAGGCCGGGAGGCTGCCACATTAAAGTGTTTTTCTTAAGAAAGTAGGCCTTCACAGAGTAACCAAAACAAAATAATAATAAATTTTTAAAAATCCTGTCTAATTAGCATTGAAATCATAATCTACACAGAAGTACTAGAGGGGGAGAAGGAAACATTATCTCTAGTGCAGCCATCTATTTTCTCCAGTTAGAAAAAATCATACGTGTCTCAATGACTAACCTAAGGAAAGGCAGATCTCAGCAATATCATCCAAACTGCCTGAAATTTTACACTAAAATTCTTGCCTCTTGCTGACAGACAAAAAGAAGGCAAGTCATGACCAGTGATTTGCAGGAAATACTACTGCGAACAAGGAGGAGACACCATCAGGGTAATTCCAGCTAAAGGCTGCAGATCCCCCCAAAGTCTAATACAGAGAATGCCATTATTTGACCTGATAGCTCCTGAGGAAATGTCCAGTCTCAGGTTTTCTCTTTATCCTGGTCAGGGTTTGCGCCAGTGAACAGTCTTGCTTATGTGTGTGACTGTGTGTGTGTGTGTGTGTGTGTGTGTGTGTGTGTCTGTCTGTCTGTCTGTCTGTCTGTCTGTCTGTCTGTTTTAAAAACCGTGGGAATTGTGCATCGCTGTGCTGACAGCAGCTGGGATATCAGTGAGACTCAGGAAGTTGACAAAAACTTAAAGAAAACCTTCGGCAATGAGACTCTAGTAGAGGCGTAGCGGAGGCCCATATTCCAGGGAAAATTGAAGCCTTTTGTATTCATGGAGGAGCTGTGTGCCGTCCATGCCCAAGAAGTCCTGAGGAGTCCCTAGCTCTCACCTCTGACTGACCTTGAACTCTGCATGAACAGGGAAGGAGGGGAAGGCAGAATTATGAACCGTCTGCCTTAATAATACAGCTGCAGGCGGGCGAGTTGGTTCAAGACCCTGAAGGAATGCTCTGTCCAGTCACGACCTACCCAAGAAGAGACTCGGTGAGCAGAGAGCAGGGGAAGCACTCAGCAGCAGAGAGTACCAAGGACCAGAACAGATCCTGGAGGTGAAGGGAATCAGACACCAGATTAGCCATACTATGTTCTTTGAAATAGTTTTCAACAAAAATGCATGAGTCATAAAAAGAAAGAGGCAATTATGGTCCACGTTCAAGCAATAACTCTGTCCAACAAAATGGTTTATACACTGAAGGAAAACTTAAGATATCCCCAGATTAAGTCATCAAACAAAAAATGGGAATAATTCATTGCTAGTAGCCCTATCCTGTCATAAATAATAAAGGGAGTCCTCTCCAAGGCCGAGGCAGTTTTGCAGAATGGATTAAAAATATGACCCCACTGGATGCTGTCAACTGGGGACACACTTTAGATTCCAAGACAAAGAGTTTGAACGTAAAAAGATTGGAAAAATGCCAGGCAAACAGTACCCTGATAAACAAAAAGAGCTGGAATGACTTTGCTAACATCAGACAAAATAGACTTCCAAACAAAAAAAAGGTGCCCCAAACAAAGACATTTCAGCATTCTGCTGAGAATAACTCATGCAGGGAAGTAGGAACAACCACACACAAACTGTCTAATTTAGGAGATTCCACATAGAACCCTGCTCAATTCTATTCCACCTGCATTTGAATCTGTGATTGCACATTACAGAGAGGAATGATAAGATTCATGCTGACAATTTAAAATTTGCATTATCTTTAATGGTATTAAACAGCAAATTTAAAACACGATCAGTCAAGAGAAAGACTTTGAAAGGAAAGGAAACATGCCATCATTTAGTTCCCTTAATGACACCTCTTCCTGACTTTGTAGTGCTGTGTCTCACATTTTTATTTTGCCCTGCTCTGACAACAAACCTTTCATACTGCCGAGACACAGTCTGTGTGTATGGCTGGACAATAAAGAGCATAGATCAAAAGGTGGCTCTCTCCCTCCTCATTTGTCACTAATTTTTGTTTCCAGAGTTCAGATCTTTATTTTTCCTTATGGATTTTGCCATGTTTCAATTTGAATTTATATATTTACTTCTTGTCCATACCCCATCCTTTATGTGCAAAATTCTTGTGGGTTCTGGTCTCATTTATCTTCTAATAACCGCCGTACAGCTGGTCTAAGGGCAGCTACTCAACACATACGCCATATCTTGAAATTTCTCTCCAACCAGCTTGCCAGACTTGTGGGGAAAGCCTCGCATCACCTCACTGTGGGCATTTCATAGGATTCCAGAATGGGTGTCAGACCCAACTCCCTCCAACCCTGCAGCTCTTGTGACTTAGGGCTTTCGGACATTGGAATGATATACTGACACCTGCAGACCAGTATACAGAATCAATGCCTCTGAGAATAGCATAGAGGAGAGCAGAACCCCACAAAGAGAAACCAAGTCCTGAAGACCCACAGAGCCCAGCTCTGCTTAAAGCCATTGTGACAGATGAGCTCCATGAGCCAAGACATTTTCTTTGCGGAGGGGAGGAAGTGTTGGAGTCAGCTTGATTTGGCTTCTACAACATGCAACCCAAATACCATAGTTTAGTCACTTATGGTAGACCGGCCAGGTCCCACTGTCACCATCTGGAACAGTCCCTTGAGCAAAATCTCCCTGATCTGTCCCCTCCAACGTGTCAGCTCCAGCTTGCTTCTCTAGAGGGGAGCCCGGAGGAAGTGCACCACCAGCCCTTGCATCCTTCCTTCGAACTCGGCCAATTAGGGAAACCGAGCCATGAGTGCTGTTCTGTGGCAGCTGGACATATGCCCAGGGGTCCCAGCCACCGTGTGGATGCTGCAGACCTTCTCCGGAGGTAACACCAGGCTCTGTCTGGGGACCTGCTTCCCTTATACTTCTGAGCCAGCAGCAGGTGACTTTCAAGTCCCTCCAATAGCTCCTCCATCCGAAGACACTCTGCCTGACCTTCCTTGTCTCACAGAGCTGACTTTGAAAACAAGATGCTTCCCAGGGGGAAGGAGGCTTTAAAATGTTCATGTAGTTCCTTTGTGCCCTTAGCATCTCATTAGTGCCCAGTCCAGCTGCTCTTAGAAGCCTGAAAACTTAATTAGTCGGAGAGAAGTTGGCAGGCGCTCTCTTCCAGAGCAGCTAGGGTGTCTTATTTATTTCTCTCCAAGAGCGAAGGATCCGGCCCCATGCTGGAGATGCTTGACTGGCTTCTGCTGTTCTGGAAGTTACTAATAATGCATTAGTAATAACATAAAAACACATGTCCATCCTTTTGGCAGAAAGATAGATTCTAAAGTTTACAGTATAACCACATCCTTCAAGTCACATTTTAATCCCTTTCCACTAAGACTTTCAAAGAAACGTAAAAAAGAAGAAAATGTATGTACCTTATAATTAATATGGTTGAAAACATAAGAATTTTGAAAATTCACAAAAGCTGAGTCCAATGAAGAAAGAGCAGTTGGAGGGTACTTGGCTCCTAGTTCAGACTGTCCTCCCCGGGACGTGATGGTGAGTCAGCCATCTGCGGAGCTGGGGCCAGCCACCAGCTCTGTGCGAGCCTGTGGGTCCCCGGCTGAAGAGTGGCTGATTTGGGTGAGTTGTGTAACCTCACTAGTGATGTCTCTGTCTCTGCATTTGTAACTTTCTTGCCAATATCATCTAAGTTCTTTATCCCCATTTGGCTAATAAAGATGGCAGACGACAAGCAGGACCCGACAAAGAAATGAATTCTTTGGTCAAAGAGAGAGAGAAGGGAACGCGTACTCGAAAGGCCACCATGCCACAGGTGTTTGGGGACCAGAAAATGTGCTTTTTGCAAAGGAAGGGACAGAAGAGGTGGTGGTGAAGTCTCTGCAACTGCAGATTTCAGGAAGAAGGTGGAGCATGTCAAACCAAGGGACCGCACTGATTCCCCATCCTGTTTTGGTTTGGATCTGAGCTGTCCTGGTGCCCAAGGGTAGGGATTGAATGTGTCCTGACTCTTGACCTTTGTTTCCTCTTCATTTCCATGTTGTCAGCTGTCCACATGCACATTCTGTAGCTGAGATGGCCCAACCACTATAATTTTCAATCCATGGTTGTAAATTCCATCGTCCTTTGTAAAGCTGGCCGGTTATGCAGCTCCGATGATTCCCATACATGAGCGCAACTGAGCCAGTTTCATCATTTTGAAGAAATACCAAACAACAGGTGACAGCTTCATGGAATTGAATAGAGTTACAGAGGGTCCTGCACCCAGTTTCACCAGGGGTGTCTCCCACATTAACAAGCAATTCTCCAGCAACAGCAAAGTGTCAACTCAATTATGATCCTATCTGGAGATAATCAGAGTCTCCAGTCTGGGCTGCCATCTGCACTCGTGACTGACAAGCTATATACATCAGAGGGTCCCGCAACCCGTTCCTCAGGTTACATTGATTTGAGCGACTCATGAACTCAGAGAAACACTGTACTTATTATGCCACCAGTTTATTAGGTAGAAGATGCACAGAAGGCTGTCACTCAGGAACAGTCCAATGGAAGGGGTACATACAACAAGGAAGGGGCAGGGACACTGAGTTTCCGTGTCTCTCAGAGTAAAAAACTCTCCGCAAATCAACGTGTATTTATCACCCTGGAAACTTGCCAAATCTTTCCTTTCTGTTTGTTGTGGAGGCTTCATTAAATAGGCATTATTGACAAAATCATTAGGCATGGTGATTGAACTCAATTTCTGACCTGTCTCCTCCCCGTGAGGGGGATGGAACTGACAGTTTCAACCCTCCAGTCACTGGTTTGGTTCCCTTGACAACCAGCCCCTCACACCTTCAGGTGTTTCCCCAAAGTCACCATTAACACAAACTCAATTGATTTTGAAAGTGTCTTGTTATGAATAACGGACACCTGGTTCACCTTAAGGCTTTGAAGGGACTTCAGGGAAACATGGACAAGAGACCAAATATTGCAACAAAAGGTACTCCCATCGCTCTTACAGTTCAGAAAATTCCATCCGCAGACAATGGGACAATTCACCAAATCACTGTTCCACTTTTCTTTGGGGGAGGAGATGACCCCTTCTTTTTCTGGGATAAATAACATGGAGAATACAGTATTCCTTAGTGTTTTCTTTTGAAAGGACAATCGAATAAAAATCTGGAAAATTCCAAAGGCAGGTGATGAATCTCTCCACCCTAGAATCTGCCGTGGTCATCCTCTCTTCCCGTCATCCCTCTGCACACACAGAGACCTTCCCCAGAGCACAGTATTTTTAAGGCTGACCGTGTTACAGTTCTCTTTTTCTCCAAGCATCCCTCAGAATCATGTAGATTCTACCTTCAGTATGTATCTTGAGTTCATCAACGTTTCTCCATCTCCACTGTTCACACACCAGGCCAATCCTCTATGCTTCACATGAGCACCTTTGCTGTCTCTCTAGCAGCCCCGGATCCTCAAAGCGCAACAAGCCACTGTTCCCTGTACGAGCTTTTCTCTCTGGCTGTATTTTGTCACCCTTAAAGAGCCCACTTTTTAAAAAGAATTCTTTGGCCTCTCTTCTGTCTGAATTATATCCTTTCATTATTCTTTTATTCACCTGTCTTTTTATTGCATAATACTTAATATTGCTTATAATTATAAATCTGTTTTTATACCTTGAGCCCATAAAACAGTGCATAGTGATGTGGGGACAGAAAAGCTTAAACCTCTAGGGCAGTATGCAGATGTATGAGCGGGAGAACTGACTGACTAGAAAAACCTAGGTCCCCTCCCTAGCAACCTGTGTCTAGAGACACAACCCCGAGTTACTCCCACCAGAAAACTCCAGGCAACTCTCCTGAGAACTCCAGCTCTCACAATTGCTGCAGCCCTTGGGCGGGCCCCCAGGGGAGGACCTGCCCCTGGTACATGAGGCAGCATGCCGACAGCAAGCTCTCTTGCTCTTGTAACCCCCAAGCTGCGTGCATCATTTCTGTCTAGTTGTTTTCCAATCCACTTGCCTCATGGTGCTGAATAAGGTGTCTGTCCTCGAATTCTTTCCGGGATGAACCCCACACTCATTCAGTCTCAGTCACCTGCACTGAATAGCAAGCTTCAGAAAGGTATTTGCCAACTTCTATCTGTCTGATTCGACTCTATCTCTAGCCTCTGGAAAAGCACCTGGCCTCGGAAGAGGAGAAGGTCAGTGATACAGGAGCCAAAAGGACAGAAAATTGTCACTTTCCAGCCAAGCATGAGAAAGGGAACATTTTGCAGTCCGAAGCAAGTCCAGAGGCTGTTTAAGCCCTCTCATGTTTACTGAATTCAAGAACTCCATCCCCAGCCCTCCACACTTACCTAACATTCCAGCCCATGGACTCCCTACCCCTAAATCAACAGCTCAGCCAGATGGCCTTATTGGAATTCCACCTCTAGCCCCCTCCATGCTAGTCAGCAACGACCCTTTAAAAACCCCTCTCTGACAGCTTCCCTTGGATTGCTCTTTCTGTCTCTTCTCAGAGAGGAGCTTTCCCGGCCTGAACATGGGACAGTAAAATCTCACTTAGGAGCCCATTAGGCTCCCTTGTCTCTGCCTCTTTTTGCCAAACCAGCTAACAGTCAGAAGACAGGGTACCTGCAGGAGCTCTAGAGCCAGGTTGAGTGGGTAGGATCTAGGATTAGTCTCTGTTTTAACAAGATTCATGTCTAACTGTCGTAAGAGAAACTTTAAGTAAATCAAACCAGTTGAAGTCCATTTTTTTGGCATAAAAAGAATTTTGGTGGAATGTGACAGCTGGTTTTTGTGAAATCACCTAATGACGTCAGATTAATGTCTCTGCAGTTTGTTTGGTCTGCCCCTCATGGTGACAAGATGGCAGCCACAATGTCAACCAGTGTGTCTACCTGCTGGACAGGTTTGGGGGTGAAGGCGGGGAGAATGCCTGCTGCAGCTGCTCTTCTTGATTAAAGTTCCCCTGAAGCATTCTTTATGGACATCAATGTATGCCTCTGGGAGAGTGGAGAGGCCCAGCTGCAAGGGAGCTGTGGGGAGCGAGCTTCCATTGCAGGAGGCTGCAAGGAGGAAAAGGGCGGAGATGACCTTTCAGCAGTGGATCAGCAGTATCTGTCCCAGCCCTTGGGCCATTTACTCTATAGAGTAATAGTAGCAATAGCAGCATCTAAATATGGATTTCTGTCACAATTAACTGAACAATCTTTATGAAGTGCTTTGAATAGTGGTGGCACATAGAAAACATTGAAAATGTTAATTATAGTAGTGTAAATCACACTCCAAGTACTTACTCCTGGAAAGTAGGCCGAGGGAGCAGGTTCACAAAGTCAACCTCCCAAATATTCCTGCTTCACAATTTGCAGAAGAGAAAGAGGCTTAGCTCTTAGCAAGCCGGGCAGCACATCTCAGTGAAGATCATTCACCAAGCATTCAATCATCTGCTTCCACCCAAATTTTCCAAACAAAGAAATACTTCTCTGCTTCTGAGCCTGCAGGTTCCACTTTCCAAATCTCACTCGAAATCCTAGGAAGATGAAGAGATGAAGGTCAACAATCAAAATCACTCTAACAGCAAAGTACAAACAGCTCACTGCGGTCACACATACGCAGTTGAAAACATTTCACATGTAATTATAGGGCTAACTTTATCTTCTCAGTAATTTACATGATAAGTACGATTTTTCTTCTCTTTTATCTTCATATGACTTGTTTTTATTGATATTGAATTTAAAACTAATAGCTACTTGTCAACTGAACAAAAATGTGGAGTGAAATATTCAACAATGGTGTGGAGCTAGGTAACATGAAGTATTGGCATGTTTTACACATTTTTATTTTTTTCCCTCTATATAGAACTGTAGAAATTAATTCATTTGTGCACAAAATATTATCTGAATAGACATTTTTGTCATATTTCAATCTGGGCACGAAGATGTGTTAAAAGCAAGATAAAAGGAGTCACTTAGACTCAACCCCAGAGTACGAAACCAGACTTAACCTAATTGCAGTTTCTGTCTCTCCCAGAAATGGAATCTTAAACCACACAGTCAGGGACCCCCTGGTCAGCACTAGTGAGGTCATCTACTCGGTAGAGCCCTGTCTTCCCCTTCAGGAAAATGATTTTGCCACAGCCACCCTGCTTTTCACTACTAGAATCTCCTTGCTCCCTCTCACTCCACCTATAAAATTATTTCATTTTCTCCAGTTCCTTAGAGTTCCTTTCTATCTGCTAGGTGGAGTACTACCCGATTCATGAATCATTGAATAAAGTCAATCAGATCTTTGAAATTCACTCAGTTAAAAAAAAAAAAAAGCATTTTATAAGCAATCAAATGGCACAGAGTTCAAGCTTGGAAAAGTGCATTCTCACCAGGGAGACTGAACAAACACACATCATCAACATGTAAGGTATCCATTAAGGAATAGAGGCTCTGAGGAATAGGGGAGGAAAATAACACATTCAAGCCTGAGCTTGAGCTAGACGTGGAGATGGTTTCTCAGGAGCAAACCTGAGGTTGCCCTGAAGAGAGCTTCTGTGCACATACCACAGGGTCAGATGCTGCCCAGTGTGGGTCCCCGTGATGGCTTCCGCGGCGGCTTCAGGACTTACCCAGCAGCCCCTGTGGCTGAGCAGATCAATTCCTTAAAGCATCTCTTAACAGATGCACATCTGACTGGCTCTCTTGCTTACCGTCCAGCCTGTAGATTTCAAGCAATGGCTGCCTCACGCCACAGCCAGGATTTAAGTAGAGTCAATCAGAGGTCAAAAGCCTGCTTCTGTAGAGGCCACAGAATTGCTTCCACCAGCATCTCTCCAGTCAAGGAAGTGGACGTGCCATTTTTCTAACTAAAGGCACTTTCATGGATACAGTGAAATTTCTAACACTTCGATGAAAACAAACAAACAAAAATTCCCCGCAACCACGAAGTAAGTGCATTTTACACAATGCTGAAGTCTGTCAGAGCAGAAATAAGCCAAGAGCCACAAAACTCCTGAATACTGCCCACGAGGTGTGCTGGTCACTGCCTTCTGTGTTCTCCTGTGCCCAGGAAGAAGAACCAACACTAAGATCACTGCTCATCTGTCAGCGGGTGTCCCCCCGGCAGCTTGTGAGGGTGACCAGTGACCCTCATGATAACATCCTGTGTCTTCCATTGCCCTGAGACAGTGTGATTTATGATTTTTAAAACTGCACACTTCAGTCTGAGAAGAGCCAGAGGTTTTGCTACAAAGAGAATAATGATTTCCAATTCCAGGGCTGGGCATTAAGTAACTCTGAAGCCTGTCTACCCCACCATTCAAACTCCATTTTTGTGTTCTCTGGTAACACACCACTGTGGCCGCGCAGACTTTCGAAATCCATCTACCTGTTGGCTTCTGAAGACAACAAAGAAAGACATTTCTAATAAAACAGTACATAGGGAAACATTCAATAAAAGTTCAGCTTACCCCAATGCACAGTTTCTGTGTCAAGGGAAGGATAAATAATTTGGAGAAGAAAGGAAAGTGGAAGAGCTTCCACTGAATGGCACCACCCATCTTCCTGACCCTCCTCCCACAAAGGCTCACCGCCAGGAAGACGTTCAGCCATTGGGCTGTATGTGACGTTCAGGAAGTTTTCTTGATTGTTTCTTCACAATTTACACCGCAGAATATAAAACAGGCGAGTCTTTGAATCTCAGTGGAAAGCTGGGAAC
Organism: Solenodon paradoxus; assembly: GCA_004363575.1. Lineage (NCBI taxonomy): Eukaryota > Metazoa > Chordata > Mammalia > Eulipotyphla > Solenodontidae > Solenodon > Solenodon paradoxus. The sequence continues at coordinate 22,210 of RJWH01006617.1, forward strand.
TGGAGAAACAACAATAAAGACAAATGATCCTCCAGCCAAGATTCAGAAGATTTGAACTAAGAAAAACCCAAGAGCTAGAAAGCCCACATAGAGACCAGCCTCCATCTCTGGCACAGGATGAGTGGTCATGCCATGCTTGCTGAATGGACATGAAGCCATCAAACAGTGCTGTTCTAAACACTCACTAGGCTATTTCTCCTTTCTTGCTATTCATCCACTAATAACAGCATTAGGGACTCTGGCCACCATTCTGGGAAGCTGTGACAGGCCCACCCTGGCTACTGTTGATTGGTTCATTGGTGGACATGTGACCCAACCTGGGCCAATGAGACAACAGAAATGGAATAAGAGGATCAAGTTACTTTTTACTAAGAGGCAAGGACATAGGCCCAGGGACACTTAGTAGCCGTCATCTGCCCCATGGATGGGAAAGCACAGGAAGCTGCTTTGCAGGCAGAGTGATACTGAGGCGAGTAAGAGCCCCAGTGATGGTTCCAGCTCATTCTTAAGCAAGAGGTGATTAATCCTCTACCCTGATGTCTATGAGACACTCCATTGTCATCATAAAAAAAAATGAATCATCTTTTCATCTTGAATCTTGGGAGGGGTGTGACCTAAGTCTACATTTTCTAGATCACTCTAAAGTATTTAAGTCAGGACCACTTGCACACAGTCTTCAGTTATCCCTGGGAGATACACATGGGCTCTGCTCTTCCAGCTAAGCACGCTGGGCCTCAGCACTAGGAAGGTAAGATGAGTCATTGCACGAGATGGAACACATGCCAGGAGATGTGGGATCCACACTTGGGATTCTGCAGGCTTCCTTGATGATCTCACGCCAACAAGAACCTCAGGGGCTCATTTCCTCACCTAAAAAACTGAGTGGGAGGCCTAGCCTGTCCTACTGCAGTTCCTCAGGATAGATCGTGATTTGACAACTATGAGGAAAGGAAGGAAGCGGGGAGAAGAAAATTACTACATTGTCAAGTAGAGAAAAAGTCAGTTTGGAACCCTGAAAAGAACAGGGTTCTTGTCTCCAAAACAAACACCTCCAAAGTCCAAGCAGGTGACAGGTATGAAAACAGCAGCTGAGGTGGACACTAAAGCACAAGGCAGTCTTACAGGGCAGTGCAGTTTTTATACCCACTTTACAGAAGAGGAAACTGAGGCTCAGAGACAAAAGTGACTTGCCCTTAGGCAAGGTCTAAGGTGACACACGTCACTGGTTGCTGAGACAGGATTTGTCAAACTCCAGAGACAAATCTGTCAACCAATGTCCCCAGCACTCATCAGGAATAGCATTGTGAAAGGACCCAACTTCTGCAGGAATTTAGGTTGAGCTCAGCATGCTTCTCTGCTGTTTGGTACCTGAGTAGAACTGTACCACATCACAATGGTGGAACAGTGCTTGAACCTAAGTAAGGCCTAGCCATGACTCAGTCTGTATTTGACAGATAATGTAGAGCGGTAAGTGAGGCCTTGCTGTCTGTTACCAC